>JAMKCH010026367.1:0-47042 GCA_023653785.1 Ophioderma brevispina
GTGTCATGATCGTCACCGTGGAACGGACGTGCGCGCGTGGCCCAGTTTTATTTCTTTCATACGGGACAATTGTGAACTTCTTTTTGTGTTTTCTCGTGATATGCGTCGCACGTGTTGTATCATAGTCAATAATTTTTTCTTGATTTGGTTGCCTTAAAAATTACGATAATAATTCGCTGTATTGTCGAACGGGTGCACCAGCGGCGACCGTACCGACAAGGAGAAGCAGAACAGCATAGCTTTATTCAAGTTCCCAGACAAGAAGCCGACAAGGAGAGATATCTGGAGTGTGCGGTTCGGTTAGCCCACGTGTGAGCTTTGTTTACAATTGTTACGCCTGACGGCATTAAACGGGGTCAAATCCAACTCCAGCAGCTTGATACGCGTTCGCGAAAACAGTAGAAGGCCCTTGGTCAAGTTTGGTTATATTTTATCCTTAATTTTAAAACACTTTCCCGATTGTTCACTTTTAAAATCTGTAGCCGATAGGATCGGATACTGTTTGAGTACGAAAAGTGTAAAATTAAGGAAATGTCTACTCAGCCGTGTCCATGGACCTTATTGTAACGGTAAATGGGCATTCTCTCTAAATCCCAACTTGGGTTTAGATTACAATTCAGTGGCAATAAATACTGTTACTGTTTGAAGCATGCTTAGTATCTTGGACCTAAACATTCTGTTCACTACATCATTGTTTACCGCCCTCAGCCATCCCGGTTAATCGTTTCACGATATCTTGCCCTTTATGGAAGAATTTGAGGACCATTTTTGAGTGAAGTCACCTATGACTGGTAAACTAGTAATCCTTGGGAGATTTACATTTTTCATTTGATGAACCGTCATAATAACCGCACAAACCTAAGTTCGCCGATTATTTCCATTCTGTCCTTCTTGTTGGACTTTTTGCCAACATAAAAAACTGCTACTGAAGATCTGGTCACAATCCTTGACCTGGTACTTACCACCTACCGGCGCTGATGAAACTTAACTTTTGTTAGGTTTTTGCGATGTTCGGACTACGATTGGGTCAACATCATAGTATGCTAACCGGGTGTTTTACAACACATGAACCCCCCCCACCTCTTAAGCAACTTTTACGAGGAGGGATTTTTCCGCAATCTAGAGCCTGCAGCATTTGAACATGATCTGAATGACAATCTTCAATTCCTTCATCGAGTGATGTCAATAAGCTTACTCAATCATTTCACTCCTTGTTGTTCAAAAAGTGTTCTTGTGAAGTTCCATGCCCCCATCTCCCAGAACTCGCACCTTTCGCCCCCAGCCAAGTGGTACAATGATGAATCAGGGGCAGAAAGCGTGAGCACGGAATTTGGAAGAGAAAAGGAGAATAACCGTCTTACCTCCCCCGATAACTTATATGTCTCACGTGCGAAGGTCATAACTTGTTTGAAAACCGCTAAAGATAAATCTCTACTTTACAGATGTGTAGACAATGCTAGTGTTAGAGACCCTTTCAAAACGTTTGGTAGATACTTAATAAAAACTGTCAAGTAGTACCAATTATCATAATGGCCACGGACTTGTGTAACAGATTTGCAAAATTCCGTCTCTGTAACTTTGAAAAAATAAGGGATGACATTGAAAGTAAGAGTGTTGGTTTACCATCTTGTACTGTAACTACATGTAACACCTTATGGTTACAATGAAATTTCAGGCTTTTAGGGACTCAGTGAAGAGAATGTTCGCAATTTATAATGAGACGTGCAACAATCTGTTTCACTTGATATGCCTCCCAACCTGGATGATGAACACTATATTGATGTTTTGTGGGCCTATAACTCTATTTGTTAATAATCCTTACATGGTATTTTCACATAGTTTTGAAACAGGCTGTGGTGACTCTCCAATCGTCAAAAAGGCAAATCGTGACAGAATGAACTCTCAATTATAGGCCTGTTTCTAACATTAACTTTATAGGCAAGGTGATTTAAAGCAGCAATAAATGCAGTATCAAACGAGCACTTGGAATAATAACAATCTCAATGAGTTTTCCAGTCAGCGTCCAAATCCATCACAGTACAGCGACTGCCCTCTCGGGTAAAAGATGACATTGATTTGCTCTTGATAAAACCATGCTGTCTTCTTGATCATGCTTGACCTTTCGCGCTTTGATACCATTGATCATCATATTCTTTTTCAACGCTTGAACCTACTTTGTATCACAGCGCAGCCCTTGACTGGTTTAGATCATCCATGTCCAGGCCGCACAATCCCGTCAGTTTAATGGTGCTACTTCTGATGCTTCACAATCTTGATTGTGTCTCCCCAGGGATCAATCGTTGGTCCAAAGGCCTTTACTGTCTCCCAATCTGTTATCCGGTACCAACCCCAACCGTTGCCTCATTCATCATTATGGGATAAGGTATCATATATATGCTATGATGATATCCAATTATACTACATCTTTGATCCCCGTATTCCAGGCGAAGCTGAGTCCACACTTTTTAAACTTTCCAAGTGTGTTTGAGGCATTTAGAACCTGATGTCGAGAATAAACTCTAACTAAATGACTCAAAAACGAATTTTTCATTGGTAGCGTCTTCTCTAACATGCATCGGTTTGTTGATACCACCTCACCATGGGGAGCAGCAGATATACACATCACCAGAAATAAGAATCTTGGCATCACTTTTGACTCATCAATGACAATGTCCACACACAACACTTTATGTCGTTCCATAAATTTTTTCTTTGTGGAAATATATCAAAATCCGCCCCGCCGTTACATTGACCCAGGAAACTGTGCTAAGGCAATGCTAGCACTTGTTTTTATCCAAACTTGAACTAGGGTAATGCCCTTCTGTCTGTGCTGCAAGATTAATGATATTGCCCGTCCCAGCGCATACAGAACAGAGCTGCTCGCATTGTGTTCCAAGTTCCTTGTCGCTTCCCTACTTCTGATCTTTTGGACTCGACTCCATTGGTTACCTGCTTTGAAAAGCGTATCATTTTCAAAATTCTGTTGCATATTTTTAAGTCTCTGAATGAGCTATCAACAAAATATTGGCTGACTGCTTTCAGTTTTACATCCACCTAGAGAGGCCTACGCTCGGCATTGATACAACTCGTTCTTGTTTGTCCCCTAGCGCAACAAATTGATTGGTGAGAGGTCTTTCAGTGTACGTGTTTCCAATCTCTGATAACCTCCACCAAGTATAAGAGCACGCAGCACGGTTATAGTTTTTAAAGAAAAACTCTCAAACTCATTTTGTGATTGATTTATTGGTTTTCTTGTATTGCTCAATTTTTGCTGTTTCACTTAGCTCGTTTTTTCTGTGTAAAGCGCGTTGATCATCTTTTGGATATTGCGCTATATCAAGAACTGTTTATGTATGTATTGTTGCCACAGTCCTGTTGTTCAAAATACGGCGAAAATACGTCTTCCTAAATGCAACCAGTAACGCATTTTTTCTTTTTAAAAAAATTTAAACTATCAGTGATATTATCACAAAAAGGGAAAAAATACTTTTTTATGGCTTTAATTCTATTTTTGGGTGAAAAATTGCCTAAACGTTAAAATCTGAATATCTCAGTAACTGAAGAGGAGATATAAATATGTCAACAAAAAAGGTTTTCCAGGTATAATCAATTTATAAATCAATCAAAATGTTGTATAGCTATTCGATTTTCACAAAAAGAAATGAAATCTAACCCAAAAAACGTTGCCAACGTAAAAGCCACCAAGTTTTGAAAAGAGTAACGAGCCAGATAAAGTTAATAAATGTAAAGAGATCACCAGTATACTTAAGTGGGTCTGCCCCATGGCAAAAACTTGGTCCTATGTCTTCTGCAATGCAAACAAAAGAAAATTTCCGTTTTCCCACCACCCACCGCCATACAGCCCAATTATATTTAAATAGTTGTCCATGCTTAGAGTTGCTGATGTAATGCCGAGGTCAAAACAAGCCCTCTGTCGTGTGAGGCAATCTGAGCAGCGGGACCCTTCCAATGGTCTTTAGTACTCTCTTCCTGCAGGGTATCTCAGGAAATACTAGACTGATACAAAAACTACCCACAAACATAACGTAGTGTGAACTCTATCACTGAACTCATACCTTCTAGACAGTTGACTGCAGATCCTTCGGAACATTTCCTTGGAACTAACATGCGCCGCGTGGATGTTACAACGAGATGAGACTGAGATTGGGCTTATTCCGTATTGAATAACATCTCCAACACCAAGAAATCAAGCAAAAAAAAAACAAAAAAACAACAACAACACAACAAACAAGAAACTTAAGCAATATCACTTGAAGTATTCACGTCAGCCCAGACCCAAAACCTTACACATTGCAAGAACAAAATATAATGCAGTTGGCAATTATTTAAATCACATTTGGTCAATGATGATGGGGTTCCCACGATGGTTTCCTTTAATGAATTAATCATGAACGTTCTCAACAAAAGATTCGGAATAGAGAAAGGTACCAATTTGCCATGTGGCAGACGACTGAGTATATAGGCTACTTGTGCTCTGTGGCCTCGTACCAGTGGCGGATTTAGAAAAGGGCCCTGTCACAGCTTAAGGTGGGCCTTTAGCGTCCAGAAGCACGCAATTTCGCACTTTAGTGTCGACTAAGCTGTGCCCAGGGGGCCGCTCTGAGAGCAAATATTTTAGGGGGGCCCTGTCAGCAAGCGCGGACACTGCCTGACGCGTAATCCGCCACTGGCTCGTACTCTTTTTTAACACTTGGTGGCTTTTTACGGTTGGCAACGTTTTTAGATAACTTCCCGGCCCTTCCACGACCCAAGATCTTTCCAACTGCTCAGAGTCCCTTCCCACTGTCACAAGACATTGTCCCCAGTAAATAAGATTCCTCCTTCTCCTCTAACCACAGGTGCCACTTTCCCCAACGAACCCTAGGGCACCGTGATTTCCACACCTCCAACTCGAAAGTCCCTTTTCCATCTATATTGGCCAATTCCTAACTAACCCATGGGTCGCTTTCAGGCACCCCATTATGCTCTCGCAACCGGATTCCCTCCAATTACCCCCCCGGGTCCACTTTCCCCATGTACCCCCCTTATTAGTCCATTTCCAAACTTGCAGGTTCTCCTTTCGATCCCTGCACAGGAGGTAATAAAGCAAATAAACATAGAGATGGGTTGGGTTATACCCACCCAGTTAATTATTTTGGCCCACCCAGTAAATTTTAGGCTGCCCAATGGTCCAAAATGACCCCCAGTTGTTTTTCTTATTTGGCCCATCAGTTTCTCACATATTATCTGATTCCAACTATATAAATTAATTGCAGTGGGTCATTTATGATGTTAGTCCCATTGAATGAATACTTTCAATGTGTAAAGCGGCAAAATATTAATAGTGCCACAAAGAGTCACAATGCGCGTAATTGGCTCATGGTTTTGGTTTTTAAAGATCCACGCCACGTTGTGTCCCCCACGCTAATATCCTCGTCCCAGGGACCCCCAGATTTTACAGAAGCGTCAAAATTTGGTACTCAAAGAAATCTACTATTTTCTCATTTATATCTGGAAATGTTAGGGCTAAAAGATATTTGGTTTGGAAGTTATAAAACGAAATGTTCACCCATTTTGCGCGCACCAATATTAATTTTACACGTTACTCTATGGGCTTACGAAATCATGATTTAGCCCGCGCATCAAAACGGATTGAAATATCGGCGCAAACTTTACAGATTGGGGTTTTGGGGTGAGTCCATTCTATCAAAATGAAAATTTCATATTCTTAAAATTTCCTTTAAATCGGGTCATCCATCCCCCTTTAATTGTCAAACTTTCAATGCCACCACAAAAAAATAATCACTGTCAATAAGCAAAGTATACAGAGGTAGTTTTTTTTATTTTGTATGTTAGCATAGCAAAACAAAATAATATATTAGTGCATAAGGAACAAAAGAAAGACTTAAAAAACGAATGGAAAATTTACAAACGAGTTGATTTTACTCATTTTTAGAATGAATTTCACCTTTGTAGTTTTAAATTGCTTCCATCGTCTTCAATTACAAATCAATGCAATTTGGAGGTGATCCTTGATTGGCAATGCCATGAAGAATTATTTTTCAATCTTCTTAATTTTAGAGATAAATACTTTTTGCATGTTACCATTCACAATTATTGTTTTACTAACTTCAAATCTTACAATAAAGTCTTTAATTTTCTTATCTTTCTTTATTTCTTCTTATTAACTTATTTAAATATTCTGGATGTTTGGTAACCCCGATCAATTGATTGGAGAAGCTAGTCTTTTCGACTAACTAGCAATTGACCACTATTAAATGACCAATGTCTGTCTGTTTGTCCCAATTTCCAAAAAATACTACACCAGTACATTAGTTTGGATCATTTGACTCAAGTTTGCCCGATTCCTTAACCGTTTTTTGATGATTATGGTCGATCGCTTGCCGGCGAAGCCCTAATGGTGCGGGTCCAGGCCCTGTTGTCCCACACGCCCGCCATGGGCCCAAGGTGGAGGCCAGGGCGAAGCCCCGGATGCATGGGGTCCAGGGGGAGGATAGGCCCCTGAAGCCCATGGTTTTTGCCATCTTGCACAAAAATTAAGTTCAGAGCACCATTTCCACAATAAATTCATTTGAAACTTCTCTCCCCTTTCCTCTTTTCTCTTCTTCCCTCTTTCCACTTTTCTCTTCTCCTTCCTCTTTTTGATCCGCTTTCTTTATCTTCTCCTTGCCCCTTCCTATCTTCTCTCTTGTTCCTTTTTCCTCCTCTTCCTCCCTTTGCCCCCTTGCCCATTTTGTTTGATCGCCCTTTCCCGATTTTTTTTGTATGGGGAGTGTTCCCCCCAACTTGTTACTGCGAACTGTGTTAACTTTCAGTAAACTCTACTGCAAAGGTAAAAAAAAAATTCCCTGCCTATGCCGTAATTTTAAAGGTCCGCAACCCTCCCCCAATGCATGTACTGCCTATTGAATTTACTATCATTGCGAAACGTCGGTTTCTTCTGGCGTTCCGACTACTTGCCACTGAAGACTCCTCAATACAGAAGCACAGAGAAAGCACAAAGTGTGCGGTGTATTTTAATTGATTAAGGGTTGGGCGATACTAATTACAGATTGTCCAGTGCGTACGGCGTATCGATCTGTTTGTACTTCCAGTGTTCATAGCCCCTAATAGTATTTTTATTAGATTATAGATCCTGGTCCTACCGGCACTCGTTTTTACCGAAATTCCTATCCCCACAATGCACCAACGATGTTCGAGTAGATAATTCCATCACTTCAATTTGAGCTAGAATATATTTCGTCATTGCATCACTCCATGCAACTACTCCGCGGTTTAGTGCGCCTCCTTTAATTAAACTACGCGCACATTTAATTTGTGGCGCAAAAATTACAAGCCTTCAAAGAGGACTTCGGTACTGGTAAAATTTGTACGCAAACGGTTTTCACACAGTTATGACAGAAAAGGAACGACTCGTACACGCTGGTGCATTGTGGATAGGAATTTCGGTAAAAAATGATTTTTCCGTAAATTTAAAAAAAAAAAAAAAAAAATAGATTTCTTTACCTTGTATTTGTTCTTTTAAAAAAAAGAAAAAAGTGAAGTCTGATTTACCTTATGAATTTCATATAAAACATAGGCTTAATTTCGTATTAGCTCCTAATCACGAATTTAGAATTTCCACAATTTTTGTACCAAGAATCAGTTCTCAGCTTAATCCTTTCAGATGGGGATATTTTTTTATGAAGATTTTTTTTAATTGAAAGCTTAAAATTAGAACTTTCGATTTTTGTAGAGACACTGATATGTGAAATCCTCGTTGCAACCATTTAAATAAATAACACATCAGATGGATTCAATTTACTCCGTTGATTGCAAGCCCTACCAAACCGAAAGCACGTAATCTGGTACTATATGTGATTCTTTTTATTTTTGTATATTCTCAAAGTGGCCCTTAGGAACTCAGTGAAATTTCGAGAAATTTGCAGGCGCAGGAAAACTAAAATTTGGCTAAAATTAGCTTCTTATAACACTTTGCTTTTAAACTGAGTCACATTGATATGTTTGAACCAAGTGTTTCACTATACGGACAAGTGACTCACTCTTTTCTGTGTGTGTTGCACTTGAAAATTCAAGGTGCATTCATTTATCCTAACACCTTCATTTTGTTTAAAGTTTCACCAATATACCCGAGAAAGGGTTAATTCCAAAATTAAGAGTCGACCGGACGGTGCCCCATAGACCATTGTGGTGTCATTTCTATCCGTAAACGGAAATAAAAAAAGAAAATTCTTCCAAAGTAAGTCAATTTCGCACGTAAAAATTTGGAACAATACTTGAGATCAGATAAGAATATCGGCTTTTTTAAAAAGGTATTTAGAAAATTCTACATCTTTGGTCAATGAAGGGGAGGTTGTGACACACGAGTAGGCCTACACCTATAATTCGAATAAACAGTGCATAGAAAAACAATAAAAAAACTATTGATTTATCCTACAATTAAAGTCGTCTTTTTTTTTTCAAACTAAAAACAAGTACATTTTTGTCATACCTATACGTCGCAAGCCTCAGGGAGAAATATAAAATCCTCATTCACCATTATTCATCCAGGTTCCTTTTTTCCTATATTTTCGGAGCGGGGGGTTGGAGTTTCTTGATTTTTATAGGTTGACCGTCACGAGTTTCAGGCATCTCGCGCGCTTCCATAGTTATAGTTGCGCATATAGAAGCATGCACGGCGCAGCTGATGATTTTACGCGCGAGTCCCATTCAGAACGCTACGCAAGCATTTTGTTGGAAATCCAACTTGGAACAGTGCAGATCTAGTTGCGCGGAGCTAACGTGTCCTAGCCTCCTTAAGCTTACCACCTCTTCAAACACACCAGCGTGCGCGAAAACGTGTAAATGTGACATTTTTCCCCTTTTTTCAAAACCATATCTTTCGATTCCGATCAGCCTAGTTCACCAGCGAAAAAAAGCATAGAAATGATCTTTCCTCCTATGGTGATGTAAAATCAAAAATATTTTGATTGTTAACATCAACACCGTCTTGTATTTGTTATTTTCATCAATTTGTCAAAATTCCGTGAGTGTATCGTGCCATTTTTTTCCTTTTTTCAATTCATATCTTTTGATCCGATCGGCTTAGGCCCCCTTAGTTCATTCAGCGAAAAAAGCATTAGAAAATTCATCTTTTCTTCTTTATGGTGATTTAAAATCAAAGTATTTGAGGATTACATCAGCACCGTCATTTATTTTTTTTATTTTTTATATCAAGTTTGGTAAAAATTCCGTGGGTATAGTGGCCAGGTTTTTCCCTTTTTGTTCAACCATATCTTTGGAGCCGATCGGCCTAATTCGCCCCAGCGAAAAAAACTTTAGAAAATTAATTTTCTTCCTTATGGTGATGTAAAACCAAAATATTCGACTTTACAATCGCATCGTCATTTATTTTTTTTATTATTTTTAATAAATCAATTTGGTCAAAATTTCGTGTTATCGAACTTTTCGACCGAACGCTTTCGGTTATCTGGCCTACGAGATCAGAAATCCGGAGATGTATGATAAGTTTCTATATGTTTCTTTTTAATATTATGCGTGAAAGTTACACCTTATAAACATTTGAAGAATATTGCCATAATGGCATTTAAAAGAACTGTTAAAAGAAAAGATAAATAAAATCAAAAACTATTTCTTTTTTCTTCGAATAAATCGAAGATAGAATTCTCAAGCAAAACCTTTTCGAACATGACATAAAATTAATATAGTCCTAAAAGCCTGTGGATATTCATGTTTGTAGTTTTTCTCAGGCTGCGTGTCCAACCCTGTACGCAGTACATAGGGCTGATAGCCGTTTTAAGGTGAAAATAATACTTCACAAAAATTTCTACATAATTCATCCCTTGACTACTTCCAATTAAATATATTTGATTTAAACCTCTTCCTAATGCAACTAATTTAAAAAGAAAAAAAATATGCGGTAGTTTCGTCGACACGGCCTTTCACACCCGCACGCATTACTGCTTGATCAGCGTTTTTGGTGAAAATATACTGCCCCAAAATATAACTACATCTTCATTCATCCCTTAGCTCCACTCAAATTGTCTTTGATATAACTATTGTATTCGAATTGTGCAAAAAAAATAAAAGAAATCATACTATAGTTTCTTCCAAAGTGAAACCCAATAATTTTGTCATTGTGTGACCTCGCCCATACCCGAAATCGTCTATTGTAGTCCAATTCATCAGGGAGGCCATATGTTTTTCGCTTATACATTTATTTTACTGGGGCCAACCATAACCATTGAACTTCCGCCCCCCGCCCCCCCCCACTCAATGTTTGGGAACAACCAACCATTTGGAAAACTTAACTGAAATTATTTAAGTGATTGGATACATATTGAACTTCTGAATCCCCCCCCTCGCACAAATGTGATGTTTACCAATAGTATACACCCAGAGCCATATGTGGAAGGGAAATCATTGGCCGCATCGGGTCGACTGCTTAGATCAGCTTAATACATATTTATTAGTGGTTCAACATTGTTATGTGGGGGGGGGGAGGGTGAGGTACGTCTTATTTTTGGGGGGGGTTGGGAGGAGGTGATGTTTACCAATAGTCTAAAAGCCGAGGCATAAGTGGGAGGGGAAGCTTTCCAAAGCGTTTTTAAGATATGGCATGTTCAACAATATCTACGAAACTCCAGCAATCGGGCTTATCTGCAGGCGATATGAGTTCCAAAATTAAAACTAATAGTAAATGTCCGTTCATACTTAAAACTTGATATTTCTATTAAAAGCTCGCCACAATAATTACATGACCTTTTCCATATGGAAAGAAATGGTAAAATTATTTATTACTCTAGTACATTATAATACAAACAGAACAGTGAGGTCATTCCTTGACAAGTAGCATGTTCAACGGTATTCCTATTGAACATAAGAAACCAAAAGAATGAATGTGCCCTTTCATTTTAATTCTAATTGTACAGCTCTATATGAAAAGGGCATTTTTTTTTCGGGGCTTTTCGCGCGGTGCGCCGGTGAAATTGAGTGTTTTGAAGCTTAAAGGAGGCTAGGACACGTTGGCTCCTGCGCACTAGATCTGGCACTGTTCCACGTTGGATTTTTCCAACAAACATGCTTGCGTGGCGTTCGAGTGGACTCGCGCGTAAAATCAGCTGCTGCGCCGTGCATGCGTCTATATGCACAATTAAAACTATGGAGCGTGAGAGATTTCCTGAAGGGTATTACGGTACCTATAATAAATGCCAAATACTCCAACACTATCTCAGGAAAAAAACGTTAGAAAACACTCAAAAGGACTCTGGATGACACTGGTGAATGAGATTTTACTATTCCATGAGGTTTGCTAACTTTTATGTTTGACAATGTACTTGTATTTAGTTTGAAAAAAAAAGACGACTTTTAATTGTAGGAATAGAATCCAAATTTTTTATTAGGCCTATTGTAGGCCTACCCCGGGAGGTCCCCCACTCGCATGTCACAACCCACCTCAAATTGACCAAAGATAGAATTTTCCTAAATTACCTTTTAAAAAAAACCGAGATTTTCTGGTAAATTATCTGATCTCAAGTATGTGTGCCGAATTTTAACATGCGAACATTGACTGGAAGAAATTCTGTTTCCCGTTTACGGATAGATGACAACACAGTGGCCTTTGGGCAACCGTCCCCGGATCGACTTAAATTTTGAATAACCTATTCTTGAAGATGGTGAACTATAAACCAATATAGGATCATGAAAGCATGTTTAGGTTGAAATTGCAACTCACAATGTAAAAAAACGGTAGGCCTATTAAAACCGGCGGGAGTCGTTGAAGTGTGGATGATAAAGAGTCCTGTACTTGTAGAATAGGCTATGGGCTATCCTTTCTTGTTGAGGTCCCCTTTTGTAAAACTTTTAACCTAAGCGCGTGGGGGCAAAAATTTAGCCACATTTTAGTTCCGCGCCTGCAAATTTTTCGACTTTTCACTGAGTTCCAAAGTGCCCTATGGGAATGCGAAATCAGGTTCTATTGTGAGTGGAATTTGGGGGGCCGCACATCCCTACTGAACAAAAGTTACCCCTTCCCCTGAGCAACCGCTATACCTCCATCTGTCTCCCCTTCTCGTCACTAAATTTCAAAAGACTAAGGTAAAGTTTCAGGGACGAATAATACGGGAATAAGCATTGAAAGACCATATAAAATTTTATCTACTAACATTATTTGAATTTCAAGCATTTGTTACAAGTTTTGTTCTTCCAACTAGTTTGGAATTGAGAGAGTTTCATTCTTGCTCTCTAAAATTACGCATCGTCGGGTGCAATTACAGCAAAATGACAACGATTTTATAGTATTGTGTTGGCAGATTTGCCAGTAAAATACTCCGAAAGTCCATAAACTCAGTATTTTTTTAACGATTGTGGTACGCATAACTTTCTTTTTTACGTGTGATTTTGTTCAATGCTACCATGCAAATTTTCCCCAGATTTTCAGAGCTCATTATAAAAAAGGCAAAATATATGGAATAAATAGGAAATTGGTCTTACTTATTGAAATTGCGTGGTCGATACGCACGAGAGTGAGTATTTTTTAGAAGCGTTCATATCGCGTAACCTATGTTGAGTGTGACGCATCGAATGTCGCATAAACAGTTTTCTCACAATTTTAAAAAATTAAAAATGTTTTTTTTTTTTTTTTTTTAATTATTGAGAAAAGTAGGTCGGTGACCCCATCTTTTTTTCCTTTTAATCGAAAGACCACGCGAGTAGGCGAACTTTTATGAAAATTCCATCAAAAAATTTCGAGCAGAATTTTAAAAATGTCGTAAAAATCATATTTCCATCGGTTTGTGTACTAACTTTTGAACAAAAAATACAAAACAATAGGATTTTAAATTATATTAAATGGAAAAACGATTTTTTTTTGGTCACGGTTGACCCCAATATTTTATTTTGGTGGTAGTTCCATCGATGGAAGTTTGTTCATACCGAGTTTAAATGAAAAATTTTTCGGACGGATGTATCGTGTCTAGCCCCTTAAGTGAACGGATATTTTAAATTAAAATGGATACAAATTGATAGTTTGCCATATGGTCATGGAGCCAGTGCATTCAAATTTGACCAGAATTTCTTCAGATATTTATGCTCCAGGACCATTATGTCCTGGGCAATAATTTCGGACCAAAATCTCATAGAAGCGTTTGGGAGAGGAAAGGAAGCATTTTGTATCCACCAGAATCAATAACATCTCAAAGAGAAACAAAAACTGGAAAATGTTTTCACTTAACGCCTGGCCTTCTATAGGTTCTATCATGCACGCAGGCAATATAAGTATGCGGGATATTTTGGCAAGTTTGGTCTAGTCTTTGTATATATCAAGGCGTTTTCTATAATTTCAATTCATTCTTGTAAAAAATTGTTGGATTCAACATTTTTGCTGCCAGGTGTCGATTGGAGCTGCCACTGCTTTCTGTCCAGTCAGAAGCTGTAATTTGTTCCACTGCCCCGTCCTCGTCAAAGAATTTCTTAATCGCTGCCAAACTGAATTGTGTATTATAACGTATTAACCCTTCATATCAGGCCCTTCAGGCTCTTCAGAGTTTAAAGGCACTATCAAAAAAAAATGCTTCTTTTTCTTTCAATTTTTCAAAACTAGATTTAACTTCAGTCTTAATATGTATATTTAAAAATTTCAATATTTGACTTTTTCGGGTGAATCAGCTGATAATGTTCATAACACAACTATCAACAATTACATTTGTAAGAAATTGCACTTGACCATGTGTAAATTTTTTAAAACGATGATTTTTTATATATATGAATCTGATATGTCATGAATCACAAAAAGGCACTCCATTTTAATAATAGCATAACGGAAGTCATATCTGAGATATTTTTATTATCAAAACTCAGAACTAATTTGAGTTTTGCTTATATATGTTCACACCACATGTAGGAAACAATTATTAGTAACATTCAAATATTACTCCCCAAATGTTGCTGAAAACAAACAATTTTCAATCGTGGAATTTCTAAAGGGTATACGTGTACAAACGCCTATGGGAAAATGCGTTATTTTTTTCAACACCCGTTAAAAACACAGGATCCCTAAACTGCAGGTTTTTTTTGGTAAATATACGTACTTTGGGTCTTCTGGAATAGATATCGACATAAATGTTTGCAGATTTGATGTACGTGCAGCTCATTTAATTTTCCGTCTTTTTGTCCAATTTTCGCCTGTTTTTGAACCATGTTTGCCCGTGCTATTTTGCAGCCCGAGAACAAATTCATTTCTTAGTGCTGATTTGGGGGTTGCTTATACCAAGTTTTGTACAACAGAATTTCCTTCGGAAAGTGGTTTCCTTGGTGTGGGGTCCCATGGCACCCCTACCCCCCCGGGCCCTAACCCCCCGGGGGGGGCAGTTGTATTCAAAGGTGGATTGATACGTGAAACATGGACGTCCTCATGTACCTAACGAGTATTTCCACAAGACTAAGCAACCCTAAATCAGCATGTTTTGTCTGTTTTTGCTACTATAAACAAGTCTTTTGGTTTTGCAGTTTTTTCTACCTTAAACAAGTAAGCCTGCATGTGGTCTGATAAATAAACCCCTTATTATCTGGCTTTGCTCTGTTGTTGACTTTCCAATTACAATATTTTTTGATGATTGTGATTTCGCGTACATCACAATTTCGGGTTACGAAAAAAGATACCCTTTTATTCCATATTTTGCTGTTTTTTGACCCCCTAATCAATGTACGGGCGTACCAAAAAAACACAACAAATCGCCTTTTGGAAAACAGCTGAAAAAAGATACCCTTTTTTAACGCGTTTTCTTGTTCACGCTCCATATCCACCTTTGTATACAAGTGGCCCCCGGGGCACAACGGAGCTGAAAAAACCCCTTGGTCATTAAGTGTTAAGCTGAGAAATTTTTCTATTGGTACAAAAAGTGTGGTGAATTTCTAATTTCGTAATGTAAGCATCAGGGATCTGGATCAATATCCTCAACGTCAAAAAATGAGCCAAACGAGAAGAATACGGGGTGGGTGTGCGAAGGGTGGTTTTAGTTGGCTTGAGTTTTATTTCCTTTTCTTTGCGTGCGAAGATGGTGCATGACAACTTCTTTGCATTTGTTCAGGTCCGAATTGATGCTATCTCTGGTGGAGAAGATCATTCCATTTCACGGATAGGTTCTAGGTATGAATGAAAACCTGTGGCAGTCTTCTTTGAAGGTGGTATTGGTATGCGAGTTTATGTAGATGACGAAGGGCGTATACGTCGGGCGTAGAAACTTTCCTGATGGGATGGCAGCCTGTCCATAATGTATCTGTGGAACATGGATAAACGTGCTATTTTCCTTCTCAGTTCTAATGTATCCCAGTTGCGTTGAGTGTTAATGTCATGGATGTTACACATTTTACAACACTGCCTTGTTTGCCTATAGTCTTACACACAAAACTACCGCACTTCTCGTGGATCTTCGAGTTGCTCAACCAGCGCTTGAGTGTAAGGGGACCACACTGTTTCATAATAACCCAGTGGGGCGGACCAAGTCGAATACTCAGTAATTTTCAAGTCCTGCGGCCGGGTAGAGGTTCTCCTAATCAATCCCACGGTGCCCTATTCATATTTGCCCTGGTCACAATAGATTGGACATGATTCCCCCACTTAAGGTCATTTGTTTGTTCGAGTTCCAGGGTGTTTTGAGTCAATCCAACATCACCGCACCATTTTTGGGAAATTCACCTCAATATCTGTCATGTGATCCCATAAAAATCCCATTCTAACACATAAAAACCCTGACTTGAATGTGCTCATTTTAAAGCCCACAAAGTGTTAGTTACTTAGGGAATTTTTCGCATGGTTATGACATGTCTTGTGGTTCTTAAACTTTTTGGAACACTTTTAATCGCCTCAGTACTGACTAGTTTAGTACAGTACAGTATAAGGCACATTGCTATTCCTCCTGGGATGATTCAAAACACCCTCTGGTTCGTCCTATATATAATGTGATTTAGTTTCCTTAGTAAAATTGAGTACCTAATGTAAATAGTAAAGTGTTTGGGTGACTTGGCATGAGAGAGATGTAATACAAAGCACTTAGAAACTTGAAGTTCATCTCATAGTTTCCTGCCACTTATTTATGGTGTTCAAATCTGCTTGGAGCTGATGGTGGGTCACTCTCTTTACGCACAGGTTTGACATCACGCAGGTCCTCTGGGAATAACCTAACATTAGCCTTGATGTTATTGGGCAGGTCATTAATGTCATCAAGAACAACATTGCCAACACGTCCCTTGAGCATTCCCAGACTTCACATGTGTCCAATCGGAACATTCTCCTTCTACCACAACACGCTTGTTATTCGCTCCGTTTGGTAAGGAAATTTTGAGATCCGACAAGGTGTTACTTTGTATCCCGTATCCTTGATTAAGGCGTTATTTATTATGCGGGACCGTGTCGAACGCTTTGGCAAAGTCCCCCCCATAATGGATGATATCAACTTTGGTTCTTATTGTCGAGGGCTTCAGCCAAGTCGTTACTTCTGGATCAGTTTGGGTTTCGCAGAATTTCCAGAGCGGAATCCATGTTGTTTATCAGATAAGATTTGGTACTGGTTCAAGTGTGTTTGATGATGTTACTTGTTGCAAGATGTGTTCTAGTAGCTAACGTACACTAATGCTGTCCGTGACACAGACGGTAGTTGCCTTGCTGTGGCTCTGCCCCCTTCTTATATATCGGAGTCCGATGTTTGCTTTAAGACCATCAGAATGGAAACCACACGTACTCAGGACTTGTTAAAATAAAAGTCAAAGCAGGGGAATCTCCTCAGCTGCCAGCGTCAAAATTTTTGTTTGTTGTCACAACACCATCGGGGCCAGCGGCCTTATGCTCATCTAACGCCTTCAGCAACTTTAAAACACCATCTGGTTCATGTTGAATATCAAGGCATTGACGCAAATACGAATTCAGCACAGCCTATTTTTTTATATTGAATATAAGCAATAAGAATCTTCCCCCCCCCGTTTTTCTCTCTTTTAAGCCATGCTGTAACCAAATAACAATAAGGTAATGAAATCTATTGAAGTGTCTATGAAATTACTATTATGACACATATTTGGGTGCCTCAAAAATCTCTCGTTCCACCTTTAACACACAAACACCATCTCATGAAATAATGAAAGTTTTAAACAAAGTTCTTGTTGGGTGTGCACTACATATATCTTGGGCGATACAGTTCTTACTGGTACCAATGGCGGAATCCAGGATTTTGAAAAATTCAAATTACGCGGGGGCTTAGGCCTCTAACTGGTCCAAAATAGCTCAAAATGGTCTTATTTGCAAGATTGGCAGAATTGTCCAGAGCACGCCGCCCCTCCGCCCCTCCTTGGATCCGCGCCTGGGTACAGGAAGAATACAGGGAAAAATAACATAACTATACCCGAACAGCCGTTTATTTATTGGAAACATGTGCCAGACAACTGTGCTGTCGCAATTTACACTACAGATACCGCCCACTCTAGAAATATTTTGACGTAGAAACCAAGGCCAAGCAAACCACGGGAAAAGCAGGAAGTGGCAATTTCGTAGTTTATCGAGAGAGGTTAGCTCAAGATTTTCCCTAACTATGGCATCCAGGAGGTACGTTAATATTGCAGCTTAAATGTCTTTTAATACTTGTAGTTAGGTTGACAGAATCGATGGGCCTTTAAAGCATCACGGTTGTGCATAAATTAAAGTTGATAATGTTACTTCGAGTCATGAACGCCCTCCACTTCGCGAGAGATCCTGTCACAGATTCGTCTATCAAAACTCGGGCCTTGCCTGTCCGACTGCAAAAACTTCACACCTGTACCTGGTCTGGTTTGGTGTGCTAAAGTTAGTGTTCTACTGAACTAATATGAAATATGTGTGTGATAGATGGCCAGCATGTTATGTACATATCGTGAGTCAGTGCTGAGTCATTATTCAGTGCAAAACTTGTAATGACTTGTCAATAACCAGTCACTGCCATGACTGCATCATGCTCAGAGTTCGTGGAAAAGGATTTCTTCAAGACACTCACAAAGTTTGTATCACTGGAAAGCTGGTAAAAAAAGACTACAATGGTACCTAAACCAACTTCATATCTGTTATTTACGGAGTCATATTTATTTATTAATTTTTCATAATGTATCCTGTCAATGTTTCGACAACTATTGGCAACTGTATTAACATAATGT
Source organism: Ophioderma brevispina (assembly GCA_023653785.1). NCBI lineage: Eukaryota > Metazoa > Echinodermata > Ophiuroidea > Amphilepidida > Ophiodermatidae > Ophioderma > Ophioderma brevispina. The sequence goes on from JAMKCH010026367.1 coordinate 18,193, forward strand.
CCATATTGGCACACCACACTTTTGCAATGAATTGAAATCTACTTAAATTTTAGATCCATGGTTCAATTTAATTTAAAAGGGCATTAGATCATTGGTCATCTTATACATACATTAATGAACAAATGTAAGTCGTCTAACATTTTGATGCTAAAATGATAACCATATCAAAATAAAAAAATATAATAAAAATAAAAAAAATTAAAAAAAAATAATAAAATTTTACCTATTTACTCGTGCCTACTTTTTTTTAACAATCGCTATTGCGAAGCTATGCTACACATCCTATGCCAGAAAAAAGTTTGATGATCCTGTACCGAAACTCCAATTTCATTTTTTCCCCTTGCTACCCCTTGCATGGCCTCCCATAATGCTTATTTTTAACCCCTTTTTTAACAAAAATGCGATAAAACTTACCATAATTTGAAGTTTATCTTAATATCTAACAAAAATATCTTCCTGTCATCGCAATCCTCTATCATTTGGTCCAACCACTCGTTTGTTTTGTGTAAAAGTCCTGTACCCTTTTTTAAATCGGATACTTTCTAATTCTCAGTTTAATGCATGGAAAGTGGTAGGAGAACTTCTGGTATCAAAATTTCAAGGCTGGCCGGCGACATGAGAAAGACGGTTTCTGCGCTGTAAGCGGGCGATGTGAGGTTCAACATTTTTTTTGACTGATTAAAAACTCACTTTATCGACAAAAATTTCCAAGTGGGAACAACATTATTTCTCCTTCCAAGATTTTTTTTTAGATGTTATAAACTGCCAGGAAAAGGCTAAACTGGTCAGTTTAAAAAGTCGTCACCTACTGCAAACAGGTACAACCGGAAATCGAAAATAATTACTTATCAGCTTGAATGATCCAATCCAGTGTTCTGAACTCTGAACTTGCTTCAAGATTTGACTGGACTGAATTCAGTACATTTTGGCAATCTTAGTAACCAGGTAAAATCCCACATCAAGTGGTGGAGATTTCTGTGTTGGATTTGTTCAGAAGAGCCAATCAAGGTAGTACGTATAGTAGTAAGTCTGTCTGTCCACTGACTCACAAGGACACTAACTGGATGTTGTTCACACAAGATTTTCTGTTTACAAAAAAAAGCTACGGTTATGCAATAAGTGCAATTATGGTGCACTCTTGCCACGATGCACGCCAAAAACAAAGATAAGCAGATGGAGCTCCCATTCCTTAATTCAATAGTTATCCCAACAATGGCAATATGATTGGGGGTGAAAGAACGGTTATTGACACTTCCCTTTGTTCTCATGTCAACAATTACACAGGAAATCTGAAACTGTGTGCACAATTTCCAAATTTATCTTATTTCATGATCTTGCGCATGATTTTTTTTCTAAGGGATGCATTTGGATATGTGGCATCAGTCTATGTGATTTTACACAGAATCAAATCTGTGGTAGAGGGATATACCCATCTACCACAGACGCACAGGTAATACATTGCGTTTCAGCGTGTTATACACAGAATACATACCTGATTTTTCCTGGTTGATGGACTCGTTTCTCTTCGTCAAAATAGTGTCATTGGTTTACAAAATCACATAGACACAATGTAACATTAACATCGTCCTGAAGATTTAAAAAATAGAACGCCGTATTTGAAAAAAAAGAAGCAAATCTTGGTTTTGATTCATTCCACACACGTCGTCAAATTTTTGTTTATTTACAATCTCACACACAAATGACCTGAGGTCAGATAACTTTTTCGGCTAAAGAGAAAATCATCCGCGGGGTACTATATATCAAATTGGTGCATGTGAAGTGTTCTAAACAGAAAAGCACGTTGAAATGTAAATTTATTATAACGCCGTTCGTATTTTATTCATTTTCCATGTAAAAAATAAAAATCGTAGTTAATTAAAATAAGAATTATACTTATTCTGTGTAGATTTTTGATGACGTCAGCCATTTCGTTTGGCATTGGTTACCGAGTTCCACACCTCTCGCGAGAGTATTTCTTAGCGTATCCGAGATAGCCCGAGAAATACTTTAGCAACCCTGTAATGTGCGAAGTGCTAGCCGTATGTTTGGTATGGAACATGGGAATTTCAGGATAATGTTAATGGATGAAACTTTGATTAGTCTAACCTTATTTAAAAAGTAGTTTGATATGACCTCATACGTCAACGTCACTTGATGTTATTTTATACACGTAAAGTTTTGACAACATTGACAGTGAACGAAAATAATTATTCTGAAATGGAAATGAAAAATTTGCTGTTTATGGTGATTTAAATCTGATATGGTAAATGTAATTTATTTTCATAAACTGTTAACCATGCATCTGTTAATAATTCGAATAATAACTCATTTCGAATGGGTTTTTAAGCACGATAACTTTGTAAATAGGTAACAAGTACACAGTATGTATTCGTTTCCTATTGGTGTTCGTGTGAGTCTGTGGATAGACAGACTCACATTTGATTGATTAATCATTTATTCTTGGTAAGTCGGGCTCATATTAATTGTATTTAGGAAGACTAGGCTGTACACAAATGACATCTGGTTCCACACTGCTAATGGGGAGATGTATACAGTGGTTTTCAATACACCTTCCTCTGTGTTAGTGGGTTAAATATCCACCCACAGATTCGATCTGTGTAGGGAGATCTCTTATTCATGAATGAAATTTGAAAGAAGCTTCTCCCAATGTTATCACTCCAGGCTGATGCATATCACATAAATCCGTCCACACACACTGCTCAAAATCCTAATCCTATCAATAAATCACCCATCAAGATATCTGCCCTGTTTCTAAAACAGGCCTTTTTTTTAAAGGTGCTTGTTCCAATTAAGCAGTATGGTCATGTGTCATATAGTTGGGACAAAACCTGATTTTGGGAGGACGTTACAAAAAATCGGCCACTAACTTTTTTGGGTTTAGCAAAGTGCTACAAGATAAATAATGCGCAACTGTGATAAAATTTGGGCTTCTTTAAAGGCCTTTTATTCTTTCTTTTCAAAAATGCAATTATTTTTTCAATACTTTATCATGTCGTTTTAAACATTAAGGAAGCAACATGATAATCGAAGTCAACTGGTGGAGGAGCCGCGGTGCAGGAGCCGCGTGTCACTCCTGTGTGTAAAAGTGCCTATGGGAATTAGGTTTTTTGACATGCTTACTATGTTTTCAATGGTTGTAAACTCAAACAACTATGATAGGAAAGTTGTTTTTTTTCTCTTGCACAGGTTCCATACATACTTAGTATAAAATCCAAGTAATTAAATCAAATTCACCACCCCTATTTATGACTAAGTTCTGCCTGTAAGATATTCATGTCTTCAGATTTTTTTCACCAGGTAACAGATTAAAGGGGAATGGCCCGATTTAAGGATATGAGTTTTCATCTTATACTTGGCCTTTCACCAAACCACACTGTAAAAGTTTTGCGCCCTTATTTCAGTGCGTCAGTCCTACAAAATCCCCAGGACTATGGGACCGCAGGTCCCAGAAAAAATTGACAACTGCAGAAATGTTTTCAAAAGTAAGGAAAAGTAAACAAAAAAACACCAAATTTATACAAAAAGGTTCACAATACAGGCCCAATTGCTCCAGATTTTCATGATATTGAGCATTGATTTTTTTTTTCTAAGGATGCATTTGGATTATGTGGCATCATGTCTATGTGATTCTACACAGATCAAATCTGTGGTAGAGGGATATAACCCTCTACCACAGACGAAAGGTAATTACATTGCGTTTCAGCGTGTTATACACAAAATTACATACCCGATTTTCCTTGGTTGATGGACTCGTTTCTCTTCGTCAAAATAGTGTCATTGTTACAAAATCACATAGACACAATTGTTAACATTAACATCGTACTGAAGATTTAAAAAATAGAAAGCCCGTATTTGAAAAAAAAAAGCAAATCTGGTTCGATTCATTCCACACACTCGTCAAATTTTTGTTTATTTACAAGCTACACAAATGACCTGAGGTCAGATAACTTTTTCGGCTAAAGAGAAAATCATTCCGCGGGGTACTATTTATCAAATTGGTGCAATGTGGAAGTGTTACTATCAGAAAAAGCAAGTGAAATTTGTAAATGATTTATACGCCGTTCGTATTTTATTCATTTTCCATTTAAAAATCCTAGTTAATAAAAGTAAGAATTATATCTTATTCTGTGTAGAGTTTGATGAAGCAGCTATTTCGTTTTGGTCATTAGTTTACACGAGGTTCACACCTATCGCGAGAGTATTTCTAGGGTATCCCGAGATACCCTAGAAATACTCTAGGCACCCTGTAATGTGCGAAGTGCTATTCGTATGTTGGTATGGAACATGGTGAATTTCGGGATATGTGTAATGACGGAAACTTGATTAGTCTCTCTTATGTAAAAAGTAGTTTGATATGACCTCATACGTCACTTGATGTTATTTATACACGTAAAGTTTTGACAACATTGACAGGTGAACGAAATATGTTCTGAAATTGAATGAAAAATTTGCTGTTTATGGTGATTTAAATCTGATATGGTATGTATTTAGTTTCATAAACATGTTAACCATGCATTCGGGGAATAATTCGAATGAATAACTCATTTCAAATGGGTTTTTAGAGCACGATAAACTTTGTAAATAAGGAAAAGTAAACATGTATGTATTCGTTTCCTATTGGTGTTCGTGTGAGTCTGTGGATAGACAGACTCACATTTGATGGGAGTAATCATGTGATTCTAGGTAAGTCGGGCTCATATTTATTGTATTTAGGAAGACTGAGGCATGTAAACAAATGACATCTGGTGTCCACACTGCTAATGGGGAGATGTATACAGTGGTTTTCAATACACCTTCCTCTGTGTTAGTGGGTTAAATATCCCACTAACACAGATTCGATCTGTGTAGGGAGATCTCTATTCATGAATGAAATTTGAAAGAGCTTCTCCCAAGGTTATCACTCAGGCTGATGCATTATCACATAAATCTCCACCACACACTGCTCAATCCTAATCCTATCAAATAAAGCACCCATCAAGATATCTGCCCTGTTTCATAAAACAGGCCTTGTGTTTTAAAGGTGCTTGTTCCAATTTACATATATGTCTATTTTGTTCTGTACTTGAACTTGATATGAGAGCCTGGCACTTGCACATGCCCCATCAAGTACCGTGGGAAAAAACTTGCAGTTTTGCTTTGATGGTGAAACAATAACATGAATTTGAATTGCAAATGTGCTATTCAATACTGTGCTAATATTGATGGTTAATGTTAAAGGCCGACTCAGAGATTCCCAGATGAGGGCACACTCATTTTTCAAACAAATCGTGTTTTTTGCATATTCATAATGCTTGTCCATATACTAATCACTGTGTGAAATAACTAAGCTCAAATCGAAGTCCTTCATATATTTATTTATTGATCTTTCTTTATCCAGGGTAGCTCCTTCAGTAGCAAGTACCGATTTCCAAGGAGGCCCTGCAACATGAACATAACGTATGAATAATACAGAGTACAGATAAACAAATAAAATAACATACCCAATATAACATTATAAGGAAAGTAACACCAAATCCCTTAAAATTACATTTATACAATGCAAGCAGATGCTTTGGTTTTGAAAGTATGCATTTTTAAAGAAAGATAATTACATCTGATTTCACTAGGCAATTTATTCCAGAGTGAGGCGGCTCTGTACTTAAATGTACGTTTACCAGTAGTCCAAGAAGGAACTAATAAGAGAATTGAATGTTTGGTTTCTGGTACTCATGAGAGTGGACACTGTGCATAAAGATAAACTGAGATGCCAGGTAAGATGGTGCAACCTGTTTCAAACATTTGAAAAGCATGAGAAGAATGTGATTATCCCATCTCATATGAGGATGAAGCATAGGCCAGTTTAACGAACACATCATGTCTTTAATGGGAGTATAAATGTCAGCAGATAACACAGTGCGAGCAAGTCTGTTGTGGAGAATTTGAAGAGATTTGCAAAGACTTACATTACAATTTGACCCCACAACACTGCAATAATCAAAGTGGGGCATGACCAAAGCATTAGCAAGCATACTTAGGATATTACTAGGAAGATTGTATTTTGCTCTACGGATAACACCAGTACATTTAGAAATCTTAGAAGAAATCATGATCACTCCAGGTAAGAAGGGGATCAAACATGACACCGAGATATTTGAAAGAATTGACTCTTTCAATTGTATCAGAATTATAAGAAACACACACATCAGTGAAGTTATTTAGAACATATTTTGTACCAAAAATCATCACAGATTTGTTATAAAATTCCGGATCCGGAATTTTTGTTATACACGGTATCCTACGTGGCACCGTCATACTGTGCACAAACGTTTACACCATGAAAACGGAAAATCCTATTCATCTCTACCTTTGGAATTAAGCATTTTAGATGACTATCTTTAGTTCTAGATGACTATTTTTAATCACTACACAAAAAAATTATATTTAAAAAATCTCTGAATCAGCCTTTAAAACAAGTGTTTTTTTGTTTATATCTCGGGAATGAAATGCATTTTAGGGCACAAATTTTAGGACGAAAATGAGAAACATACAGCCTTTCATTTACTACTTCTGGGTAAATCGGGGGTCCCAAAGACGATCAGGCTCCACGTATAGCAAAAAGAAATCCCAGTTGATGTTCATGTTTCCCAGGTCCCTCTCCAACAAGCAATAGGAAAAAAATCATGCATAAAATATAAACTGATGAGTGTATCGGCAAAATATTTTGCGCAACAAGATGAAACAAGACTGCTCCAGCTAGCGCACCCACTATACTACACGCTCCACTCCATCATATAGGCTGATGATCTTAACTAGTCTTTAACTTTTGTATGTTGTCATTATCGTTGACTATCTAGTCATGACAAGTTGCCTGAAGAAGACAGCTCTTTTAAGGAACCCCTAAGAACTTTGTTTCAAACACTCTTTTTAAATTTGTATTATCGAGAGTGATCGTTATTGCTTCCAAGCAGATGTCGTTTGGGGATGACTTATCATTACGACATGACTTATCAATTGAACATGATTTATCAACTATATTTGATGTCATATGTGGAGTTCCCAATACTATGTAGTTTGTTTTGGTAGCATTAACAGATAATTTATTTGCTTTAAACCAGTTGCTTACTTCAGACTGTTCATTATTGATCAAGTTAATTTTTTTTTTGGTAATATCAGTAAGGTCATCATGCACCATGAGTTGGGGGCAAAATGTGTTACATGCTTGAAACTACAAAAAATTACATGTTTTCACACTTAAAGGAGAATAAGTCATAAATTGTTTTTCAGATACCTATAAAACTTTATATTGTTGTAAAGCTGAAAGTGTAAGGAAGACAAATATGCAACTTGTATGTTAATATACAGGGTGCCACAAATGTCCTATAGGGTGGAAATGTGAAATTTTGGTGTAAAAAGTACAACATTTTGTAACAGTCTAATTTGTTACCTTCAATTTTCATATTGATACAACTCCTTGGGATGTGTAGGGGACATCCTAAGCCTTCAAAAAAAAAAGGAACTTGTAAAAACAATGAAATATGTTGCCTTACTGAAGCTTCAGGGTGTTCAAAAACGTATTTAATTTTTTGCTTTTTTATGACAACATCAGTCAAAACTTTTTAAAGCAACCTCCTACAGAAGAAAGGATGGCATATTTGTATTCCTCATCAAATTTCCTTTCTGAAAATGTATACTTTTGCTGGGGTAGGGTAATTATTTAAAAAGTTATGCCACATAGAACTTTGAGAGCATATATCACACACATAGTACAGCATCGTATAGGAAAAACCCTTTACCTCACAATGCAAAAGGTAGTAAAATTTGCAACTATCATCATAGCTTGAACTGTTGTATGGGTCAAAATGAATGTCACATAAATAACGAACAAAATGAGATGTTATTTGTCTAAATGCATGGCTGGGTTACAAAGATATGGTAAAAAATAAATGCAAAAAGCCCTGAATATCAAAAATCCCTATACTTTAACACATAACTCATCCGTATGCACCTCATCCGTATGCACCTCCACCCCTGACACGGACCCATTCAAATTATGATATCTCAAAAAATATACATAGTACAAATTTGAAATTGTTATCATTTTCAGGCTAAATAAATTACCTATTAAATGAAACATCAACCAGCTTTATACCTTTCTTGGTTCTAATGATACATTTAAAAATGTTGTAAAATATTTGTGAAAATGTAACACCTCCACCTTTTCCTATACCCCAACTCATGGCGCATGACCGTATGTGAGTAAACTATTGTTGAATTGTATCATCTGCAAATAATATAAATTCCAAGACATCTGTAGTATTAGTAGTATCATAATTACGTATAATATAAAAAGTAATGGCCCAAGTATCGATCCCTGAGGAACTCCACAAGTTAGCTTTTTAAAATGAGATTGCCCAGAATTATACCATACACATTGTTTTCGATTGGATAAATATCTTAAACCAGTTGTGTACAATTCCCCGAAATCCATAATAACTTAATTTATAAAGTAATATATCATGATTAATCATGTCAAATGCTTTTGACAAATCTAAAAATATACCAATTGTTGTTTCACTTTTTTCGACTGCGGCATTGATTTTGTCTACCAAATCAATTATTGCCATATAGGTTGAATGATTTTTTCTAAACCCAAATTGTCATGCCTGTCAATATAGCTCATACATCTGTTGAAGACTAATCTTTCAAGGATTTTTGAAAAACATGGAAGTAGTGAGACGGGTCGATAGTTTGAAAATAATTCAGCATCATCCTTTTTATATATAGGTACAACTTTTGCTAATTTAAGATCTCTGGAACTATACCAGTAGATAAGGATAGATTGAATATCATAGTTAGTGGTTTGATAATTTCATTTTTTATCTTTTTAACGATAAAATTACCAATATCGTACCCTGGACTTTTGTTCTGATGACTAAATACATATAGTGTAGTCCCTGGGGGTTTTGACCCGGAAAAAATTGTTATTGAGCTGATTTTTGCACCAGATAAGCAGAATGCATCCTACAACAACATATCCAAAATCCCAATAAATCCCCCTTGGGGAGAAAATTTTATCCAAGATGGCCACCAAATTAGCTATATCTCAGCTTTAAAGTAGATGTTAAATGATTTTAGTGTTTTTGAATATGTTTTGGGGGTCAAAGAATCAAATTATGTACAAATCTAAATCACTGATGACTTCCTTCATGCCAAAATCCAAAATGGCCACCATTTTATATAATTAGCTATATCTCATGTTTTTGAATATGTTTTGAGGTTCAAAGAATTCAGTTTTTGTTTAAATCTAAATCATTGATGTTTTCCTTAACTCAAAAATCCAAAATGGCCACCAAAATGGCTGCCAATTTGCTGCCATTACATATAATTATCTTCTCACTGACATATACTTTCCTTTGCAGTCTCCTGCAAGGAAGCTCGGTTAAACTGTTGCATATAAAGGAGGGGGGTTTAAAAGCAATAATCCCGAAAAGAGATTGTTCTATTTACCAAATAGTAGTAATTTTAGTTCATCTTTAGTCTATTCGAAAGAATGACTTGGATGCTATGTTATTTGAACTTAATCAGAATGCAATTTCTCAAAACTGCACAATGAGAACCAGTACGCTGCTCAATATAATACTCATTCGAAAGAATGGTTTTAAAAGTTTAGTATAATGCAGTTTTCGTATACTGTTCACATAAACGCATGATTAATTATAGGCCTACACACGTACGTCTTGCCAGAAATGGGCATAGAAACAATAGGCCATATATATTTCTATTTTTACAACCAAGTACCAGAAATGGAAACTGTAGTGTGAAAGAAATATAAAGATGAATCCCAGAAATTGGGAGAAATAACATTTGGGTGTGAAAACACCTCAAGAGGACTTCTTATTACATAATTCAGGTTCCGTCTTTTGTACCCGTACCTTTTACAAAATTCTGTTTATTTATTTATTTATTTATTTATATCTATTTATTTATTCACTTATTGATATTTATTCATTTATAATTATTTCCTGTCATCTTTATTATTCGCTTATATACATATTTATTTAGATATAATTTATTTGTTGTTTCTTTATCCCTCTTTTTCCTTGTTCTGAAGTTGAGATAAAGCAAATTATATGTAGTGGCGGCCATTTTGAATTTCAACATACATGTAAGGAAAACATGGATAATTTAGATTTAGACTAAAGTCATCAACACATCTACTTGAGAAGCCAAGATATAGCTAATTATGCAATTTCAGCTATTTTGGCGGCCATCTTGGATAAAAAATTTTCCCCAAAGGGGATTCATGGGGATTTTGGATATGTTGTTATATGATGTATTCTGCATGTCTGGTGAAAAAAAGCAGCTCAATAACAATTTTTTCCATGTAGTATGCGTATTTCTTCTTCAGGGACTATACTAATAGCAATGCAGACTGGACCTGCATCATGTATAAAAATGAAATAAAAATTAAAAATTCAATTAAACAGTAACAACCCACCTTAAAGAAAACTGCCACCACCATCTTTTGTGGCATTTTTGCCTTGGCCAAGTTGGCCTACATATAATAAAATGTTTGTGTGATGTCCTTAGTGCACACCAGGGGTAGAACTATGTTTAAAAAAAAGGGGTCCAGGGAACCCCTTAGCTACATGGATTTCCAAAATTTGGGGGTCCATCTCAAATTTAGGGGATTTTTAGGAAATCCATTTAAAGAAATATTCCAGATTCAGACACTAACTTGACTATTTCTTAACTTTTCTTTGATCTTTCTTTATTGTTGGAATAAAGAAATAGTAAAGAAAAGTTAAGAAATAGTCAAGAAATTGACCAAATCTGGAATATATCTTAATATCAGCAACTGTGTTATTTTGGACACTTTTAAGAATGGAAGTCCACAAAAATGTGCTGTTTTGTGTGCTTGAGTAAGTAATCCTAACAAACAGGCACCGAGCTCTTGTGGGGCAAACGTTTGCCTGGATATCAGATATCAGCAATCCATTTTTCAGGATTTGGTGAGTATAATAAATGTCTGATTTGCAGTAATTGACACTTCTCTAAAAGGGTTGTGTGTCTGACCTGCAGTTAGCAGCAATCCATTTAGGAGAAAATATCCGGCTGGCATTTAAACGTGCGTGTTCCGATCGTCTTTGGGACCCCCTGATTTACCCGGAAGTAGTATCGATTTTGATATCAGATGAAAGGCCGTATTTTTCTCATTGTCGTCCTGAAGTTTGAGCCCTCAAATCCATTTCATTCCCAAGATATAAACAAAAAAAACGCCGTTTTAGTGGTTAACCATTTTAATTAGCACGGTATTGAATAAGGCTTTGCAACATGCATTATTGCATCTGCCATCAAAACCGCAAGTTTGTTTCCCACGGTACTTGACGGGGTGTATGTGCAAGTGCCAGACTCTCATATCAAGTAGAGAACACAATACACATAAATCGGAACAAGCACCTTTAACAGCAGTCTAATATTTTTGATCTCCCAGGGTGTAGATGTCAGACCGGCAGTTGAGGTTTCTCAATGCCGACTGGCATTTCAGTTGATTTAGCAGCAACGTCAAACCCCTGAGTCTGAAGGCTTCAGATCACTCTCTGAGCAGCAAAAATTAGCACTGAAAATATCGCGATTGCCAATTTTTGTTCGTCAGATGGGTTAAGGTTAATAACTCTATAGCTTTGGACCGTTCTCTGGGCCTTAACCCGGCCCACAACTCCACAAAATCTCACAAAGTGGTACTTGTCCCCAGAGGGCCCTTAACCAACCCAAACAAATGTGGTGGTGCTCCACAGCCAAGAAAATTAAACATGGAGCTGGCAAGAGAGCAAGTACATTACATACCAGTGTAACACCGCAATGCCATTACTAGACACAACATGCCACTGCCCATCTCAACAATACCACAAATAATACGAACGATTATTTATCATAACGTACAAGGGCCCAATTCACAACACTCCACTTGATCCCATCACAACCAAACAAATTATATAAATGTCTAAGCATCCAGTTTCAAAGCTAACTCCCTCATGTGAGTGGAGTCCACCTCAAACAACCAAAACCATCCGCACAGGCTTAGGACTTCACATTCTCTTTCACTAAGTGCCTCTGACTCGATCAAACAGCTCCAAGATCAACTCCCTCATATGAGCGGAATCTGCCTCAAACACAACCCAAACCATATGGAAAAATGAGTCCTGACATAACATAACATACATGACTTATATTTTGAAAGGCGCCTTTTCACATAGATACAAAGCGCCTTTATGAGTAATACGACTGAAAGAGGTGAGTTTTGAGCATTGACTTAAACTTTTCAACAGTACTGGCACTACGGATGGTGATAGGAATTTGGTTCCATAGCTTTGGTGCAGCCACTGTAAAGGCCCTGTCGCTACTACTACTGCCATTTTCCCCCAAAAACCGCCTACAGCATGTCCAAACATCAAGGGCCCACACTGACCAGAACTGTGTAAAGTCATGCTAGTGACATCACTCCAGCCCGCCAGGGTACCCCCGCCCTGCCTGCCTTACACTCATTCTGGCCAAGCTACACCCCCGAAGAGCTCAGCACCTTCAGGGGCACCCCCACCCTACCCAGAATTTTGCATTGGGTGGGTGGGTGGGAAATTTTCACACGTCACACTGGTTTTGCTCTCTGCCGAAAATGCGAAGGCTACAGCCTTCCCGCCAGAAACCAAAACAACGCGATCAGGAAGCCCATTGGCTATCAGGTGCTGACGTCACCTGAGTGTCACCGCAGCGACTGGCACTCAAGGCCGACGATGCTGAAAGGGCAGACACAAAGGACAATTTGGTAGACTTCCTGACCCCTTCCCCAACCCACAAAGGGGGAGACCAAAACAAGCCAGGAGCGGGCCCAGTGTGGACAAAATCACCTTTGGCCAGACAAGCTGGCAAAAGTTGTACATATTACAATGTATTACTACTCATGATGATGATGATGCTCCAGCTATGGCAGCTTTTGTAGTCAGCAAATTCAGCATCACTTAGCCCTGGAAGAAATACATAATTTTGTATTTTCTGTATAAGCAGACAGAAATTACAACATAACACAAATTAGAACCTATTGGATACCTTAATATGAATACTAGTACTTGCTCATAACTTTAAAAATGCACCAACTATCAGAATCAACTGAAATGTAACTTTTTTTCTCCTCAATGAACCATACCAAAAATCAAAGGTGCTTGCTGCTTGGATCGTGAAGTGCATCTTCAACATTGCAGTACTTGGAAATCACCAAATATTAGTACCCTACATAGACTTTATTAAGATAAATTTCAAATCCAAGCTATCCTAATTTTGTTTCACCACTGTACGGTCAAAACGGACCCTGGAAAGAGTCTGGTCAAAAGCAACTCTGACAACACCATATTGTGACTGCAGTTAATCACGGCGGCCATCCTGTCTGGTCAATCTTGGCCTGGTCAATCTTGCCCTTGATCATTGCGCTAAACAAAACAGTATGGAGTTGCAAAAATAAGACGGCGGAAATCCTTGTTTGCAAAGGCCGAAATGTTTTCGTCAAAGAAAGGGCCTGAGGAAGTTGCGCAGTCTACCCATATGTGATTAAAAGTTGACTTCACTTTCAAATCCAAGGTTTCCAAGAGTGGATTTGTGGAGGTCATCAGGCACTGCTTGTTCTTTGTGAGAAAGGATAATTTTGCGTGCTTCCAAGATGAGTGATGATGAAGATATCTTTGATGGCTGCAGGAGTAAGTTGTATTTATATGGAGAGTTTGTTTGCAAAAACTAAGATATTCATTTTTGTGTCATCTGCAAGAATTGCAGAAGGCACACTACTCTGGTCGTATGTCTGTGTACATGTCTGTGTGTGTGTCTGTGGTCAAAATATTAACCCTTAATATATTGCATGCCGTATGAGTTCGGTAAGGGCTACGATGATGTAACTTGTTGGAAAGGAGGGGGTGGGGTGGGGTGACATGTTGGTGACCTCATGTGACCTTTGGCCCCACTCCGGGGACTGTGATGTATTTTTTTTTCCAAATTGTGATATTGAAACAAATAACCAGCCGATTATAAAGAAAATAGTGAGAAAATATTTTTGACGATAATATCAAGAGTTCAACTTGGAATATTAAAAGAAGAGTATCAATTTAAAGCCAGCATTATGCACAACATGTTGGTCTTTTCTCAAAATGTTTGAAAATTGTAGATTAGTTTTTGCAAACAAACTTCAAATCTAGACCTGCACTCTTTGCACCTATGCTATATCATGTGCTTTATTCCGTTAATGGAATAAAGCACATGATACAGAGTAGGTGCGAAGAGTATAATGTAATTATGTCTTCTGGTAGTTTTGTTAGATCTAAAGATAAGTAGTAGTTTAATTGCCAAAATTGGCCATAAAAAATATGTTGGTTTTACATATTTGAATGCTGTTGCTTTTATAATCAATTTGTACTGATCTTGAAATTCAGCTTAAATGAGACCATTATATTGTAACTTTGCTTGTACATGAACTGCTCACATTCTGAGTCTGTGGAATGCACTTAGTGAAAGGTCCTGGATAATGGTTCCATTCAAGCCACATTTTGTAATCTGCACAAATTATATATCCTAAAAATGTTGTCGGACCAATCAAGGGGCAAACAGCACTAGGAATAGAACTAAGTATTAAATTTCAGCACTAGGAATAGTAGTTGAAAGAGCAGTGTAGTGACCAAATAGGAGCCCTTCTCCCCTTTCCATTTAGTTATAACATAAAGTTTGAACAGGTCTTGTGCAGGAAAAAAGCTGAAATATTCAGCAAAAGGTGGGGGTTAAACCTACAATTCCAGTAATCCATTTACAGGAAAATCTATCTAGCATTTGAAATCACCTTCCTTAACATGGTATCTGCTGGCTGCAGTAATATGTCACTGATATAGCCCCAGCTTGGCTCTATCGGACTTAAACCAATCCTATGAGGAAGGAAGAGTTGGATGTCCATCCTAGAGGTAGCTGTACTTGTGACCTTGAAGGTGCTTCTGGAATCAGAAAAGTTCTTTTTGGAGAGGTGTTTTGATCTTCCTTGGTCTTTGTAGAGGTTCGATAGGAAATGGGATTTTCCTTGGCTTTACCCTTCCTTCCTGAAATCAACCCTTGTCAAGCTATATTGGGTGGACAGATGAAGTTGATGATGGCTTGTCATGGATCATCAGCATTGTGCCATGGGGCAGCTGAGGATAAAGTAGTGAGTAATCTGAACTTTGGCCTTTTCCCTGTAAATTTTGGTGAACCGCCAGCCATTGCTGGAAGGACCACTTAAAGGTGCTTGTTCCGATTTTTGTCTATTGTGTTCTCTACTTCATATGACAGCCTGACAGTTGTACAAACTGACCATCAAGTACCGTGGAAATGAACTTGCGGTTTTGATGCTAGATGTGATAATGCATAGTGCAATGCCCTATTCACTACTGTGCTAGTATTGATGGTTAACCATTAAAACCGTACTTTTTTATCTGTATCTTGAGAAAGAAATGGATTTGAAAGCTGAAATTTCAGGATGACAATAAGAAAAATACGGCCTTCATCTGATATCGAAATTGATACTACTTCTGGGTAAATCAGGGGGTCCCAAAGACAATCGGAACAAGCACCTTTAATATAGTCATGCCACTCCGATGCATGTATGTATGTGTGTTTCTCATCAATCAAAAGGTAAACCTTTGTTTCTCCAAGCAGAATGCCGGGGCAGAATGCAGTGACTGATTTTCATGAAATTTGGGTAGAGGTGGACACAATTATTATTCATGTTATTTGTCATTACCACACATGCAAATTAAGTTGCACATTTGCATATTTGTTCTGATTAGCTTATAACAAAAATGTCCCGCGCTACATATTCTCTGAATATAGCAAATATACAAGCCGAGAACTGCAGTCCTAGGTAATCGACAGTTATAAATTTGTTTTGGAATGTCAATATTGTGTACCAATCGCATTTGTTACTAGACTTGTAACAAATTTAAACTGTTCTTTGGAATACATTTCAAGCCTGTGTGGGTATCTAAAATGCCCACTTTATACAACATCATAAACATGTTTGAGTCAACAGAGAAGGGTATTTATATTTTTTGATGTTGCAGCTTTGCTCGAATGTATACGAAGTTGTATTTATAAGTTGTCCCTTCTTGATCAAGAATGTCTTTTCATATAATGAAAGCATAAAAACTGTTTGCCGTTCTTTTTCAATCCAAAACAAATGTGGGGTTCTACGATCGATGACTGACTTTTGAATGTGCAGAACCTAGCACCTAGCAGTGATATTACTAGGTTATATTGAACTCAAAGTTTTACTGAAATCTTTAGGTGGAAAATTTTACAAAAAGTAAAATGAGTGAGATTGTAACTTGGTACTTTGAAAATTGCAATCAAAGTTTTAAAATGTGGACCTTAAAATGTGACAGCAAATAAAGTGGAGATGCCTTTCGAGTCTCTCTTGAGCATGCCTTTGGGAGAAATTCTGGCTGTTCAACTTGGTATTTTGTTTTCAGTTGATTGTTTACACTGTCTGCTCACCACCTTGTGTGAAGGGAAGGAAAAGCTTGAGGCGTGTGATCAGTGATCATGTCTGGGTAGTCATGGTCAGAGTTCAGGACAAAGTACTTCTTTGGAAAACATCTTCCGGATTTTCCAAGGAAGGGGTTGAAGCTTATTTTCCAAATAGAATTTCAGAAGTATCATAGGCAATGATAGCGAAACACTTTTCACAAAGAAGTTTGGAATATGTCAGCAGTTAAATGTTTATGAAGAGTGCAAGTTCAAGAACTGTTACATAACTTGTTGGCTACAATTAATACAGCAATACAAGACAATCCTCGCCATGTACCTGTCCCCAAATGCTTTGTTTTGTTGCCATTAAAGTGTCCTTTTCAAGTTGCACAATCCCCACCAAGACTCTGATTTTCTCCATACCCGACACCCAGCCTGTAGTACTTGCACACACTCTGCATCTGCTCTACACAACCTACATTAAAAACACAAACCAACTAAATCCCAAAGCTCTACACAATCTTGTATCTTCATGGAGCATAACTGACTTTTCTAATTTACATTTTCCTAACTCACCGTTTTTCAACGCACCATGTACTCGTCCGAGACATAAATTTCCTAACTCGCTACTTGCACTTGACGTAAGAACCTAACTCGCAACTGGGACTTGACATTACTGGCAATACCCTAACTTGCCACTGGACATTGCCGTAAGAATCTAACTCACCATGAGGACTTGCCGTAAATACCGTAACTCACCACTTCTTTTTGTGTCCAAACACAGTGGTTCTCAAATATGATCCAGCCAGAGATCATATCAAATAAGATCTAGCCAGAGATCATATTTGAGAACCACTGTGTTTGGACACAAAAAGAAGTGGTTCTCAGATATGATCTAGCCAGAGATGGGTATAATGTCTGGCTGCTCCACTGATCTCACCACTGGGACTTGGTGTAAGAACCTAACTCGCCAATGGGACTTGTTATATGATCTTCATGGGGGTACCTCGCTTTTCTAACTCGCTTTTTCCTAACTCATCCTTTTTTAACTTACCATTACCTGTCCCCGGAAATGGGAAAAATAAAATTCCCCCTCATGCAATTGATCTATCTGATGTTAGCACTGCTGAAGTGCTTAAAAATGATTTTTAAAATTGCATACTCATAGTGCAGCATATATACTCTCTTAATACACATAATAGTTGCCTATCTCCCTTCATAATGGGGTTAAGATGACAGGTTATTATACAAGAAGTAATTAACTAAAGGAGCGTGGGAATGACTAGCTGACTCCGGGGAAGTCTGGAGGCCAGCCAAACATAGATTTTCCTGGCCTCGTACAATTAGGCCCACTTTGTTGGAGATCTACAAAAGTCAATTTCAATTTGATCAATTAGCAATATTGGTATCATCGCAACAATCTGACATACAATTACAGATGTTGTTAGTTGTCACTGACAAGTCGGAATTCTATAAATACCACATTGCATTAGGCCCAGGTTTTAGGCCTGGTCTGGTAGGTTCTTTGAATACGTCATTTGCATGTATGATGCAAATAGGGAAAGGAAAAGCCACAACTAGGCCGAGAATCCTCTGATGGGGGAATACACAACTGTAGTGACCTTTAGTGATGACTGTAATAAAAAGGACTTGATATGATCTTGAAATACTAGCTTAAATTGACAATTTGCTCTTTAAAGGGAAATTTTGTGATCCATAGCCTTATCCCTTCAACATACCTTAAAAGTTAAGATTTGTATGCCATCAAACTGAGTTCGCTTGTTAATTGATGTGTGCTTGCCTAGGTCATTGTTGCAGATGTTTTTATTTAAAGCCACTATCAGTCATTTTTTTCCAAACTCAAAAAATCCATTTTGTGTCTAAATTGCTAGTGTTAGGTCATATCAACACCTCATATTACTCTTCTTTGTGACAAACAGACTCTGAAGCATTTTAAAGCGGTCTTGAAGATGCCATTTATGACTGTTTTGTTTACTAATAAGTCGGGTCCCGACTTTTATTTGTAAACAAATGCATAAAAATGGTAATTTCTAGATAAATATGGTGTGTTAAGCTTAGCCACTTATACAAGTGTGAGTCAAAAAAAACAACCCTACATTAAGAATAAAAAATAATTAAAATAGTTAAGAATTGTTTTTGCTCAAATGTTTGCTATGGTTATAAAGAAGGATAAACAGGCTTTCAGAAAACGTTTATTTGGTGTCATTTGGACTTTGGAGGAAGAAGTTATGCCTATTTTGCTGAGAGACTTAAAAATCCTGTTTGGCCGATTTTGAGCCAAACAAAGATGCATCGCTTACATAGAGTAACATGGTCTTCAACAGTGATTTGAGTACAAACATTTAACACCAAATTACTGTTAAACAATAGAAGGTGGGAGAGTAATTGAAGGATTATAAAAGTAATATCCCACAGATTACAAAAGAAAATGCTAAGTAAAAAAATGTTCAATTTCCCAAATAAGAAATGAAAGATAGCTGGTGTAAGACCACAGTTTACTTTGGTTCAGCAAGATTTCATGGTTTTAACCTACAACGAAACTTGGGAGCAAAAGTGAAACCATAGAAAGTTTTGTATTCCGCTTGAAAAAACAGCAGTTCGATATTGAATTTAAGTTTTAATTCCGATTTATTTACAGAAAATTTAAGCTTTAGTTCTTCTTGCAATTTATGGACGCTGAGTATACTGCATTTGTGCAAAATATTTACCTTAGAGATGTAAAACAAAAATCTCTGAGCAGTTTCATTATGTTCATGAACTGAGACATTGATATGGAGTGATTTTCAATAACTGACTCTTTATGATTGAACATGGTAATTTAATTTTTTGAAGATATTTTACTTATAATTATGTTACACAATAGACCATTTTATTCAAACTGATATGTTTTTGTCGAGAAGAAATCGATACCATCTGAAATTGCATGTGTGAATTGTCTTTGCTATAATGTGTTATGGTATACCTCGGTGTCAGTCTCTCCGCATTGTATGGCTAAAATCGGCCAAACTGAATTTTTAGGTCTCTCCGCAAAATTGACATAGTTTCTGAACCCAAAGTCCGAAAGACACCAAATGAAAATCTTCTGATAGCCCGGTTATCTCTGTAAACAACCAAGGCAAACATTGAAGCAAAAATAACGTTTAACCTTTGAAGAAAAAAATCTTTCCTGAATGTAGGGTTTTTATTGACTTACACTGTAGAGGTCTTTACTACAACCATTTCAAATACAACAGTGCAAAAAATTGGACTTTGATGAAAAATAGGGGGCGTGATTTGTTTACAATTTGAAGAAATCGCAGATAGTGGCTTTAACCCTAATGCCACCACTCCTTACAGAACACCACAGCACTGAGTGAGAAAAGTCCCAGGGGTAGCGATTGCGTCATCAAACAAAGACACACATGAGCACGAAATCGCTGGCCGGGCCAGTGACACTGTCATAGCGTGGTATCCCTGGTGATGTGCTTGGGGCCTCTGGTTCGAGACCAACCCAAATATCCCACGTTTCTCCTTCCTCACTCCCACTGTACAATAATACAACACAGTGGCTTATGGGGTGCTGTAAAGTGTGTCTGTGTCGTACGGGGTGCTGTAAAGTGTGTCTGAGTATGTGCGTGTGTGGTAAAATGTTAACAGTGCACTTACTGGACTCACTTCTCTTGTATGGATTGACTGATTAACTTCTTACTTGGTACAGTGATAAAACATGTTGAACTCTACTTCATTTCCTTAATTATTTGCATATTTTCTTCCAAAAGCTGGAATTTTCACCTGCTTTGTAATGCACTGACTGATTAAGATCATACTTGCTAGGATCAAACCCTTACATATGACATTATAAGGGTTTGTTTCACAGCGGCCGACAACGTCCCACTAAGCTATTGTATGACTGTCATTGTTCAAATAGTCTCTTCAACAGACTTTAGTAGGCGTCTGTGGAAATTTGATACTCTGGGTTAAAAATAAAGTTTTAAAACAAAAATAAGTGACTGGGTAGAAGTTTTTTTTTCTGTTTAATGGTTTCAGGTGGTATAAAAGGAACCACTTTAGGAAAAAACATTCCTTCCTTCGATTTTGCTTGGGAAATCCAAAGGAAATGTCCATTTTTTCAAATGGCAGCAGTTTGTGACCTGGTGATGTTGTAATCCATGCACAATGGGATGTTGCTGGCTGCTGTAAGTTCATTTCATTCACAGCTGAGGTCAAAAGTCATCCAGAGGTCAAATCTTTAGTTTGTCCAATTCAGCTGCAACTTGATGAAAATAATCTTGTTTTTCAGGGAAACATGTAAAAAAATCTAAATGAGGTCTGGGGTCAAAGGTCATACAGATAGTTTTCTTTTCTGGCAAATTACAATGTCTAACCTACTGTATATGATTACGATCAATGTTTACTATTGTACGTTGACAAAAATCAATACATGCACATCAGTTTTTACAAACTCATATTGGCATTCATCATCAAACTTTAATACGAGTGCATTGAATTTTTGTCAATGGACCCAAGAAAACAATATCCAGTTAAAATTACATGTAATATTATATTTGTCTGAACTTTTGCTTATCTGTAGTAAAATAGACTAGTCATATATAAGCATTTAGAATATTAATATGAATTGTAAAATGTAAACTAAAGGCATGACAAAAATTTTAATTTTTTTTAACGCTTGGAATCCAATGTTGACTGTCAAGAAGTTGCCTTAGGTCAGAAGCTCAGTCTTTAGGAAGTGGCCATAGTCTCGGGCCATAGTACAAAAAGGTTAAAAACAGTAAGTGGTCGATCAGACTGCACCGAGCAAAAAGGGGCTAGCCCGGGTATTAAAAACAGAGGGTCTTCGTGCAATGTCAGGAAATGCTTTGGGGAAGCAATAGACTGCCAGTGCACCAGTCAAGGAAATACCACTTAAAATAATCGGCCAAAGAGTGCACCCACCGCAGGGCTACACGCTAAAGCGCCATCGTTTGATGTATATGGACCATGTGTCATCTTAATGTCAGGGGTAGCTTGGCTGTCGGGATAGTTTTGATCAAGTTCCTGGAGCAAGAGACTTGGGATATATTTTGTCTGTAGCAGTGGATTGGGTGACTAACTGGCGGGCCGTGGCTAAAAGCCGGCTATTTAGCTGGGATGTGCCTGGGACAAACCAACCTGGTTGCAAGTGGATAATTATAGCCGAGGAAAGCATTGGATAATACGTTTGTGTGTGTTTTTGTTTTTTGAAACCTTTTGGAACTAAGGATAAAATACCTGTTGGGAAGGAAGCTTAGCATCATGCCGCATAACCGATTTAATTTGGTTATTGATGACCTGGCCACTTATCCAGGTAAGAATTTCAGTTTGCAGTTATAACATGCAATTTTGTGTTCCGAGCAAAAAAAAAAAAACTTGCAGAAACAAAATTATGGCAGTTTACAGAACCCACTGTAGCTGAAATTTAGTGAGATATTAGGCAAGATATGCCAATAAAGGGGAGGGGGTGGTTATGTTGGTACCTACACATTCCCAGATCAATAAGGAACTATTCCCTTATGAATATTTAAACCATAGAAATTCCATACCACTCCCAAAAAGCTTGCAATTAGCGGTTTGCATAAG
Organism: Ophioderma brevispina; assembly: GCA_023653785.1. Taxonomy (NCBI): domain Eukaryota; kingdom Metazoa; phylum Echinodermata; class Ophiuroidea; order Amphilepidida; family Ophiodermatidae; genus Ophioderma; species Ophioderma brevispina. The sequence continues at coordinate 40,336 of JAMKCH010026367.1, forward strand.
TTGTAAATTTTAACCCTGTGGGTTTATTAGAAAATATACCATTTTGAACCTTGCGTGTAGTTCAAATCATCTCCCAGCCAAAGTTTATTCTACTGGGTATTGATGCTGACCCAGAAGGAACTGTAAGTAACACTTCTGTTATAGCTTGTTATGATGGTTTTTACAAAACAAGCAGCTAATTCAGAACATTTGAGGAAAGATCCCAGTCTTTTTTTTTAATTTCTTTATGGCCAAATTCCAATATTCTTTCAAGATAGCAGTTGTACTTAATTGTCAATCTCTTTCCTTAGGGACCCTTTTCTTTGCCATTTGGGGAAAAGAAGTGAGTTATCTTTAATTGAACTAATGTTGGACTACTACTCTGAAACCTATGCTACCCAGTTGCACAGTGGTGTTGTGAGATTCTGTTGGGGTGGGGTGGGGGAGGGGGCACTTACCTTAGAAGTGGATATGGGTGTAAGGCTTGCGCTTTGAAACCCAGGGGCATTCAGTGACAGAGGACTAAAAAAATAGGGGGTTTTGGGTGAGAGACAGCCAAATTGCCCCAAAGTAGGAGTTTTTGGGTGACAAATTTGTAAAAATCTTCCTAAAATCGAGTCTTTGGGTGAAAAGTTTGCTAAATTTTCTTTAAAAAACCAAGGTCTTTCGGTGAAAATTGTCAAAATTCCCCCACCCCAAATAGGGGTCTTTGGGTGACAGTGGTAAAGTTGAAAAAAAAAATATGGGGTGATTGGGTGACAATGATGCTAAAATTGGGGGTCTTAACAGCCTTACATGCAGCCTTTTGGGGTTTTTGGGGTGCAAAGAGCTCGGGGAATGTGCTGCATGACTTGTAGATTTCCTACTTTTATCAATGAAAATAAAAATTCATATACAGCATATACTTGAATTATAAAAATTGATGTATTATAAGAATATTGTATGATGACATTTTATAATTAATATTCTCTGTAAGATGTCAATCTTCACAATTGGGCATTTTTCCTTTTCATATTTACCCATGTGCAACTTCGATGAAGAACCTTTTTTGAACAAAATTGATCAGATATGGTAAATGGCTGTCAAAAGCGAATAACATATTGAATCAATTTCCTGCGCAGGTCTATTTCTGACAAGTTGACAGCTCTCCGATTCTTTTGGTGGACTGATTTTTTTTCCCTGCAGCGTAACTTCTCACTTATCACATGAATCCCCAGCACAATCCTGATAGCTGAGAAACGTAACTCGTAATTCTGTTTGGGTCAAAAATTATCTTTTTTTCTAATGATCTTTTACTGGCATGGTTCACCAATCGAATCTGTACAAATAATATCAAGCTCCTGTATAGGCTCAGTTAATAGGAAGCAGATTTGTTGACAGTGTACTTGGCCTTGGTAAACCATATTTAATCATTTGCTGAACACTGGGGTAAGGTCATGTCCTTGCACACCAAATTTTAGTATTTAAACAGGGCCCAAAATTAACATGTCAGGGGCGGCGATTCAGACCAAGTGTTTATATTTTTGCGCTGATGAAAGTTTTCTGAATTTTGATGTCCTAGGATTGAGATATTGGTTCATGTTGATAAACGACATTTTAATCCCTCTATTAGAGAATACCAGATATGATCATATTTCGTTGAAGAGGTTGGGGGCGATTATGACCTATCGGTGTCGGTGATCGGTATCGGCAAAATTCTAATTTTTTACTGATTTTCTATACCGATTAAATTAAATCACAGGTGTCCAGAACTTGAATTAAACATTGTTCCAAACTGATGGCCAATGGTGAAAATAAATCTGAAACTGCAACAATCATTATTATTTATATAGCACAAAGGTGTGTAGTGTGTGTTCCTAACTTACTATTTTGTCGTTTTAGTGGTTTTCTGAATCGATCTCTACTTTCTGCAGCTTCTGCTGTCGAAAAGTGTGCATGATAATGTTCAAGGAAAAAAAAACATCAGAAAAAATCGGAATTGGAATGAACCGATTGTGAAGGGATTTTAAAATCTGTACGGTATAGCATATATGAGGGCTGACACAGCCTCAATTATCATGTACAGTATAATACAAATGGTCTGCTCTATAAAACAATCCTTTTTTTTTTTTTTGCTGGGCTGCATATTCTTCTGTATACTGTTTGTGCCTGGATCATAAAGCCAAGCTGGGCCCACTAGGCGAGTTAAGATTAGTTCCGGACGAAATAGGGACCACTAATCTAAAAGTGGCAGATCAAGGAATAGATAATGGATTGGGCAAAGATATGTTTGGGCAGAGATCACAAGTTGGGCGATGATAACAGGTTTTTTCATAAGGTTAAGATGTGTGCATCATAGTTTCATTTTTGGCCCAAATTGGTATATTTATGGGTCGTATACTTTGGAGGTAAGTCCTAACCCCAAACCAACTTGAGACCCCAGGGCTTTGGAAGCCCAGGTTTAGAACTTAGAGTATTACATAGAAGTCTAAAAAGGCTAACATACATTCCAATATAACTGTGTAGCCAGATAAAAGCTCCATAATTTTGAAATCCCTCTCCATTTCATCATACTTAAATTCAGAAATAGTAGTGCTGTATTTTCTGCTATTTAGATAAGGTGTAATCGGACAGACTCATACTTCTAGCAACTTTGTTGCCATTCAAGGCTTACAGTACCAATGAAAGGTCCCCAACCCTAAACTGTTAGACCTAGACAAGAACAATGTTTGCCATTGTACTTAACATAAGAGCTTTTGGAAGTTGAAATATCCTTGGTTAGACCTTCTGTTATTCAGTCCTTTCTCCTGCCAAATATTAGCAAACATGGAAAAGGAGGGATAAGAGGGGGGGGAAAAGGGGGACAACGGGAGGGGGGCAGGGGGGTAGGGGGGTGGGGTAGTGGAGGGGGGGGGTTGGGGAGGAGAGTGGCATAAAAGCAGAAGGTAAGAAATAATATGTGTAACCCGGTTTGTCATGTTATATGTCAAACAAAATTGACAGGCACATTGTATTGGTTAAAAACCATGGGCGAATGTGTGCGCACGGAAAGTGTTTAAGTGAAAACCTGAATCATAGTATCGGCAGGCCTGTAAGAAAAATCAAGGAAACGGTAACATCCAGCTCATCAGTCATGTTGCATTCCCATATGATCAGTACGGAAGTTAACTTACTCACACTAGGGATGTGCATTTCTGTGTGAACTAGTTACAAGACAGACCATCTGTCAAGATGACATTGATGGTTGTGACTTGTCTGTGCCTCCTTAAAGTCAGAGTGGTTAGAAGTCCATAGGTTTCTTGTAGAACATTGGTTTGCATGACAGGATATCAGGCAGTTCACTTGTTGTGAACAAAGATTTAGTGGTGGCCATATCTTTTTTCTGGCCCCCACAGCACACTATCCATGTTGGCTTATGTTATTGGGTAGTTGGTTAGATGATTGGTTGGGTGTGTGGGCGGAAGAAATCATTAACCCTAACATGACACACGTTCCACCCAGGAAAGCGTTCCCACCGGCAATGTTCATTAAAACATTTGTAGCTCAAGATGTCCCTCTGGCAATTAGCAGAAATAGTACTGTAGACTGCCAGTGGGACATTTACCCTCCAGCAAAAAATTTGCATTGAAGTCTAACCAGCAGTAAGCAGCATTGGGTCTCCTGAGGGGAACACGTCCCACCAGCAATACATAGCAGTTGGTTTTCAGCCAGCTCCTGAGGGGAAAGCGGCCCACTGGCTTTGCGCAGCAATAGGGTTTTCACTAGCAGTATTTCCAGGTTCACCAAATTAACCTTGCGCACCTCTGCCAAATTTGTAAGGTTCAACATATACTCGATGTTCTTGAAGAACCCGGAAGTACTTTCGGAAAATAGTGCACAATGGGATGGGGTAAACATGGCCATATGAAGGTACCTTGTATGATAACTTGTATGAATAGCTTAAAAGTGAATGTGTGTATGATTCTCATAAGTTATTAATTACACCTGAAAAAAATACAGAAAAGGATGAAAACAGCAGTGCTCAAAGAGATGAATCTCTGTTCAATTACGTGTTGCATTAATTGTCTGTATGGACAGTAAAAACTAAAATTTCTGATTTTGTCCTTATTAGACTGCTTTCAGTCTTAGCACTTGCAGGGTATGTTAGGATAGTATGCAAAAATCTTGATTTTTGATGATTTGTTTGATTTGATGATTTAGCAAATCACTAATAGTGCCTTTAATTTGGTGGTTTGCAATGAGTACAGCAAAATTCTCATTGTTAATTTGAGGGCACCCTGGATTGATTGGGATTCGTAGGTATTATTGCAGCAAATGAAGCCTTGTAATAATGTTGAAAGGTGTATTGATAATGTACTCTGCTGCTCCAGACCGTGACAATGATCTACTGTAAAAGTGGCAATTTTTGCGTGTGTAATTTTTTGCACTTCTGCAATTTTTAGCATTTCCACTTGTTTTTAAATTCGCTTTTTTCAGCTATCCTACATAGACTTGCACACAAAATAAACATTTTCATGTGTTCTTAATTTCGCACTTGCTCAGAAGTGTGCAAAAAGTGAAAAAATTATGTAGCACAGATATTTGTTTTTTTCAGTGCTTGATTTAGGACAGGAAACATCACCAGAAATTGGCTTAGTTTGAATTCCCTAGTGGATCATGTGTGTGGTTTTACTTGTACACTTGTGTATAAATTCAAATTGAAGAACATGCGGTTGCTTTATTACACCATTGACATTTTTTTCAAAATAAACAAAACAAGGCCCATGATAAGTAACAAGACTTAGTTGTACCAATTCAAGTCACATCTATGATGTCATCCATATATGACAATAGCAGACTTGAAGTTAAGGGTGAAAATGTGCATACTTTGGCTTTTAAGACTTTGCATTGTTCAGCAGATTTCTCAAATATCTTTCAAGTTTCAATCAAATCTTGGTGGCATGAACTTATGTTCCATAGTTTGCAAAGGCCAGTGTATTTTAGTTTCTGCACATTTATTGATAGAAATGACAACATTGAAAATTTCTTGCGGAGAATATTAAATCAGCTATTAGAGGTTAGACATACCGTACATGAGGTACTTTAAGGGGGAGGGAATTTATATATTTAAAGTTATCATCTTGATTGAATGACCTTGACCCAAGATCTCTATCTGTAAAGTTTTGCACTGATATTTCAATCCATTTTGATGGGAGAGTTAAAAGGTTTAATTTTGTAAACCCTCCAGAGTACTGTGTAATCTTTTATAATATTGGTCGACCAGAATAGGACAAATTTTCACTCATAATATCCAAACCAAACTTCTCTTAGCCCTAAGAGTTCACCTGTTAAATGAGAAAAGAAAAGTATTTTTTTAGACACCAAAATTTTGACCACTCTACTGGTAAAATATTGGATTCTGCAGACAAGGCTTAGCAATAGGACCATGGACCTTTAAGCCAACAGTTCAAATAATAGGAGGAGGTTATTTGGTTGGGGAATGGAGATCATTAAAATATGGTCCTTTAAGTTTGGTAATTATGTAAGAAAATAAGACTCTTATCGGGATAAAACTTAAAACATGGTACAGCAACAAACACAGTAAAATACTTATTCACCAGACCATTGCATGACAACATCAGCTGTTACAGACCTTTGGCTCTCACTCATCACCAGTATATAGTAGCTTAAATTCAGAATTAAAATCCTCTGCAAGATCCTTCCCTTTTCAAAAAGTTTGCTGTAATATGTTTTCTTCACCTAACTTCTGTTTTGAATTGCCAAATATTCTGCCTTCCTCTCTCTTTACACAGTCTGCAATCATCTTGGAATCTTTTACTGACTGTGGAAGTTTAGCCGGATGGCATCTGATGAAAGATCTCTTCTAACGTAGTCAAAGTCAGAATTTGTCCAAAGAAAGTTAACATCCAATGTAATCTGTGAATTGGAATAGAGGGACATTTGTTTGTGCTTGATTAATGATTTCTCTAGTCTTTAAGAGTAGTTCCATGTGAAGGCTTTATGTTCCATTCCCATGTCCATAGTCTTGTCTGTTATGTAATAGGGTTCGTCTCCTCTCATCATGCAGTGTTTTTGCGTCGCCTGCCTTAAGACAAAAAGACACATAGGATCACTTTGTCCACTGTAGTCTGTTGTTGTTGATGTCTGTTGTTGTCTATTGTGAAAAAGGGTTAACATTTGCCTGTAATATCCACATACTTCGATGGATTTAAACCAAACTCGAGTCATAGATGCAACATGGGATCCCGCATTTGCTGATGAGGTCAAAGGTCACATACCAAGGTCAAAGGTCATGTGAGGTCAAGTTGTAAGATGGGTCAATTTTACATTTTCAGCCTAAATTGAAAAGTTGAAGTTCAATTGGAACCAAACTTGAGTCATAGGTGCAACATTGGATCCCTCATTTGTTGATGTGGTCAAAGGTCACATGCCAAGGTCAAAGGTCATATGAGACCTATCATTACAAACCGCGACAGCAGGCGACACGAGGACCGATGTATTTTTAGTTATTTAAAAATGCAATTGTTGGGGCCCCCTTAAATTCATTGTTTTATCATTACTTTGCTTTAATTTTAGTTTAACTTTTGCTAGTCATTTCATTATTCCTATGCTCTGTCTCTTATGATAATAACATTTTCTGTGATAGCTGCAGGCAGTGGCGGCCAAGAAATCCTAAATTTGATTTCACTATTGATTTAACCCATAATCATGAACTTTTGATTGAAAATTCTATGCTTACTCCAATGTAT
>JAMKCH010026368.1:0-19633 GCA_023653785.1 Ophioderma brevispina
GCGCAACGGCGTGTGTTTACCACCCTCCCTTGGATGTTCGATGTTTATGATTTTGATAACCCAGTGGATAGTTCTCTGATTCTTATGAACATTTTTGAGATTTCATTCTTGAGGTCCATATAGTTCCCCGCCAGGGAAAATGCTAAGAGTCCCATTTTTTTTCTAGGTGGTAGCAACATGCATACACTTAAAACTATTTTTACTGATTAAATTTAAAATCTGTGGCACTTTTTTTTGTATTGAAGTTTTATTTTGTTATTGCGAGCCAGTTTAATAGTTTTAACTTTACTAATTATTAAGGTTTTGAAGAACTCACCTTCCTACTCTTTTGAGCGAAACCTGCCATTTTGAGTTGTTTATTTTCTTTTTCCTTTATTTCTTATTATTTTCTTGACTCCTAATCAGACTGTTACTGACTAGTAATAATGAGTGGAATCTTAGAATTCTTAACATTCCGCGGACTTGAACACAAATTCCCTAGAACCAGTAGTGTTTATACTACAACAATGGACAATCAAGTTCCTAAGGACTAATAGTCCTCGTCGGACTTGGACATTAATTCCTAAGGCTCGATATTCTACCTTGAACCTGTACAATAGTTCCTCAGACTTATAGTTCACCGATGAATTGGAATACTAATTCCTAAGTACTTTGCAGTCCATGTTGGACATGGACACTTATCCCTAAGGAACGATATTCCACCTCTGCTGCTCTGTCAGGGCAATCAATTTCTATAAGGACTAAATAGTCCCACCCATCTTCGGATTTAGAAACTAAAATCCTTTGGAGATGGACACCGCTTTGGACATGTGCTCAGGCAGGGGTGTGTTTGGGGTAACTCTCCATACAGGATAACCATCTACACACGATGTAAAAAAACTTCAGCTGGCTGAATTGAGATACCAGATTGCCATAAGTTGGTGTAGTTTAATGCATTTCATTTCAAGCTTGTCCTTTGCGTGACAGAAGTTTGCTTGTGGCCATCATAGGACCCATGGTACCTAAGTCCCTGACCTCTTTGAGTTGGGTACGTCTGTAGTGGCAGATAGATTGACGGCACACTATTCCTTGTTTTGGCGGGTTTAGACTAAATGTTATTAGATCAACTGATCATTAGACGAATGGGTTTTAGGCAAAGTGTTTATACTTAAATGGTTATTAGACCACTGGTCATTGACGAACTGGGTTGAGACAAAATGGGTTAGACTAAATGGTAATTAGACCAACTGGATTCAGTTAGACTAAAGAGGTTTAGACAAAATGGGTTACAGCTAAATGAAATTAGACCAACTTTGATCATTAGACAAATGGGTTTATACCAATGGGTTTTAGACTAAATGGTTATTATACCAACGGTTTTGTATTAACCTAATGGGTGTAGACCAAAATGATATTAGACGAAATGAAACTGACCTATTGGATCTTAGCCGAAATGTTTTAGAACAACATTGGCCATTCGAACCATCTGGTTATAGATCAGTGACACTAGCCAAGTGGTGATTAGCCTAAGTGGCAATTAAGAACCAAATCTGATTTTAGACGAAATGGTTTTAGACCAAGTGGTTATTAAAGACTAAATGGCACTTAGACGAAGTGGATGGATAGACCACCTAATTTATTACCTGTGGCTTACCATACTTTTCTTGTTGGAAATGTTTCTTTAACACCTGTACCTGCTTACCGTACAATCCTTTGTTTATTTCCAGATTTCTTTCTTTTATCTCTGCTTCTTTTCAAGTGGAAGGCTTGTTTGTTTCTTCTTTAATCTAATTCATCTTCTGTCCTACTAGTACGCCTCTTGTTATCAATGTCTTTTATCCGTGCTTTCTCTCTAGTGGAGCCTGTCTAGCCCTGATGATGATTTTTATCCACAACTTAGCTGGACTCAGTCTTGCGGTCTCAGCTGGTTGCATTGCTTTTGTCCCTTGATAAAGAAGCCCCCCCCAAACAGAACCCTTGCCTCCCTCCCCCCTCTTCAGCACCCCAAATAACTGGAACTTTTTGTAACATTGTCTCTTGGAGAAGGACCCAAATTGCCCCCTCAAAAAAGCCTTGGCCACTTCTCTGGTTCTCTTCACCCCCATTTTGCAAGGTCTGGTTACGCCACTGTTCATATCAATGAGTACGAGTCGTATGATGTTTCATAGTAATTGTTGTACAATTTGTGTTGATTAAAGTTATGGCAAACTACTTAGTCTACCAATAATCATGGAATGTTTTGCCCTGCATTAATGTTTCCTATCTGTTGTGGGTTAAATGTTATTGATGTGTAAAAATAGCTCTATTCTCCAGTGATCTAGGACTATCATTTGCGAGCAAAATTGAAGAAATTGCATGTAATGAAATGTACCAGTGTTTTCTTTAAAGGCTGACTCAGAGATTTTCCGATGAGGGCGCAGTCAATTTTCAAAGAAAATCGTTTTTATTTTTGCATTATGCTTGTCCATATACTAATTACTGTGTGAAATAACTAAGCTCAAATCGAAGATCCTTCATACAGAATTCAAACTTGTTAAAAAATTCCGGATTCGGAATTTTCGTTTATACACGAATATCCTATGGCACTGTTTTAATGTGGCGTTAATGCTTCTCTTGCATAAAACGAAATATCCGCTTCTTCTCTAACTGTGTGATTAAGCATTTTAGGTGACTACCCGTTTAAGAGGTCAGGGTGCTATTTTAATTACTACAAAAAACAAATATATTTCAAATATGAAAATGTGTTCACAAGCTTCAACTAACCTTGTGCAGAAATAAAATTTCTATTCAATTTAAACTTTTTCATAGAAAAAACTCGACGACCATTAAAATAAATTAATTTATCTATTTTTTATTTATGTATCTATATCTGTGTATTTTGACTGCCCTGCCCTTATTTATGTATCTAGATTCATGTGTATTGTGACTTCCACTTTAGTCTGCAATTTTTTCAAATTAAAAGGAGCGACATTGTACCGTTATCAAAGAAAGACAATTTTTTCTTTGACATCAGTATTTTTACCAAAATTTAAAGGGCATGTGCAATGTGTCTTTTCATTGCTAGTGTTGCGTCAAATCAACAACTCATTTTAACGTTTTTCTTAAAACGGTATTAAAGCTCGTATAATGTTACGTTACAACTGCCATTGGACTATGTCTTAATATCATAATTGGCGGGATCCGCGACAATCTTTGCACAAAACTCGCCGGAATTTAAAAAACCCGTCTTTTTAAAATTTTCATCACTTATTATTATTATTATTATTATTAGTAGCAGTAGTTTAATAAGCGCCTTACCATAAGACCAAAGCGCTGAACAATAAAAATACATATCATTAAAATAACACCATTAAAAATACATATCATCACATAACAGAAGATAAATCAACAATTAAGCATATCATAAAAGACTTGGCTCCTATAAAAAAATCACCAAAAGTATACACTGTGACAGCCTAAACTTGGAAGCACCCAAACAAGAGGGAAATACTTAATCAAAAAAGCAGCTTAAATATACAACTGCTGCAGTACAACCAAAACAAAACAATTTATACCTACCCTTTCGGAATAGGTATTTTTTCAAGAGTATTTTTTTAAAATATTTAATATTTGGGCTTCACGCCAAATTTAGCTGGTAAACTGTTCCATAATCTATTGGGCCCAATCAGAAAAAGATTTTATCACCAAATATGATCTTTTAGATTTTTGGAATGACAAGACGAGTGTGTCTTGATTCGACCTAAGACCTTGGCGACCAGGGTTATATTTACGATGAGATTTTGTAATAGACTGGTTGAGAAAACAAATATACACTATTGTAACACATGCACCAATAATCTTAAACTTATTTCTCTGCTCACAGGCAGCCAATGCAACTCACGAATTAGAGGGGTTGCCGAAATGCGTTGTTGCTTGATAGACAAAGGCGAGCTGCCCCGAATCTGCAGTCTTCTTCAAACGATGAATTATCGTGGAAGACAGACGCCAGCAAAGAATTACCATAGTCAAGCCTAGATAGAATTAAAGATCTCACTGCAATGTGCACAGTAAACGATCAATATAATTACGATTTATTAGGTTACACGTCAATTGAAAATTACACTCTGCTACAATAAAACTAACGGTCTTTCATGGCGAGGTTATGTCAACATAATAGCGCCAAGAAAAAAAAAACCCACGATTTTATGAGAACCGATGGGGTAATAACCGGTCACCTATTTTTCAGATCTAAGTAGACACATCATCAGCATCCTAGGTGAAGCCCATTAGAACAGAGCTCAGTTTTGGCAATCATTAGCTTTAATTTCTTTAATTAAGCAATCCGGAGCTTATTTCACGATGCCATTTGTGAGCTGTGACTTTGGCAGTAGCCGTTTCTCCCTTTCTTTTCTTCTGTTTCTTTCTTCTTCTTTTCTTTTCTGTTTCTTCCTTAGACTTAGGCTCAAACTTGTGTAAAGGTGTGTGTCTTCAGCATAAATGTGATAACCGATCTCAAATTTGCCTGATATATTTTGTAACAGTTTGAGAAATCAGTGAAAATTGGTGACCCCCAAAATTTGAACACATTATTTATGTGTTCTCATTTGTAACATTACATATTCTATTTTGAACATTGATTATTCTTATATGGAACACCACATGTTCTAAATCTTCACAATACATGTTCACATTTAAATACATTTTTTACACTACATGTTCTAAATGTTAACACACTTTATTTTAACACCCTCCTGTGTTCAAAAACTGTTACATTTGAACACGAAAATGTGTTAACTTCTAGAACGTGTTCAGGTGTTCGAATTTAGAACACAAAAAAGTTGCAAATGATGTTCTCCACAAGAACACATTGTGTTCTATCAATGTTCACATTTTGAACACATGTGATAGGTAGTAAATATGTGTTCAATTTTGTTAATCCAAGGGTGTTCATTTTCTTAACATCAGGAGTCCATTTCATTTAGAGTGTACCTCTTGGTCCTTTCTCAACTACCTAGATTTCCTTTCCCAATTACCCCAGGGTCCCCTTCCACAGGCTTCCCTTTCCAAACTTCTCCAAGGTTCTCCTAATCAACACCACCAGTGTTTGCCAATCATTCACTTCCACAACACTATTACCTTTCTGTACTCAATTCAGGTTTTTCTTTTCACCAAATCAAAAAAGAAAAAAAGAAAAAGAAATATTAAAATAATAATTATGTAGTTTTAATTTTTCTTTATTAAAAAATGGAATATATTTTATGTTTGATCATTTTTTAACATTTTTATTTGTCAATTTAATTCTAGTTTTATTATTTTCGATTTTAAGTCTTATTTCCTTTGTTTTTTATATATTTATTTTTGTAATTATTAAAATATTTCTTTACATTATGTTATAATTTGTTTTGTTTGTTTTTATTTTTAGTATTCATATTTTCCCCTTCAATATTTACTACATTTTCAAAAATCACAAGCAGCAATTACAAACAATCACAATTAAAAAAAATACAGCAGAAAAATTCATAAAAACATCACACACAGGTAGTACATATAAAATATACAGCAGATGAACAGCACCAATTTTGGAAAGATACAGAGTACGTCACACTGACTTAAAGGAGGAATTAAAAATAGAAGCTCCATTCTCTAAAATGGCCTGAAAGTTTCCCTCTTTTCATAGCAACAGAGTATTCGGTCTCCCTATTAACCTTTATAATAAAAAGATTTACAAGTTGCAAACATGGGCTTCTTACATTGAAACTTGCAAACATAAATATAATATTTGACACACAAAAATAAATAGGTTAGAAAGTTATCCTTAAAAACCCAAACATATTATCAAGTTTGAATAAGAAATCAATTTCATATTTATTTTCCCGAGATGCTAAGAAGATCATCCCAAATAGGTTTAACATAATCACATTCACAAAAAATGAATAATTGTTTCTGGAAAGTGTTCACAAAAGTTGTATCTCTTTACGATTGTATTTAAAAAAAAGAAAATCATCAATGCATTGGGAATCTTTAACGATTTATGTTAAAAAGAAATTCAATGAAATGATATTGCTTTGTGGAAACCTAATAAAAAGAGCGGAGATTTGTGTCAATTGAGCATAGTTAAAATTTAGTTTACATTCATAATTTTATTTGTTAAACTTTATTTTGTTTTGTCATATTTGTTCATTTTTCAATGCTTATATTTACTGTTGCATTCATTTTTCATTTTATTTACCCTTAACTGTTTTTTATTTTAATAACAGAAAATGATAACTACCATGTAGCCGCATCGTTACTAACAAATTCTTTGCTGTTTATTTTCATTTTTCTTTTAATCTTTTTATTTTGAAAAAAATTAAAAATATTTTTAGTATTGTTTTTATTTTTTTCTAATAATTTTATTATTATTATTTATTATTATATTTATTACAGTATTTAAAAGCGCCTTTACCATAGAGAACCAAGAGCGCCTGAACCAGAAAAAACATACATAATCATTAAAATACAAGCATTAAAATACATATCATAACATAATAACAGAAGATAATCAACATTAATCATATCATAAAAGAAATTGCTCCTATAAAAATCACCAAAGATATACACTGTGACATCCTAAAACTGGAGCAACCAAACAAGAGGGAAATACTTAATAAAAGCAGCTTAAAATATACAACTGCTGCAGTACAACAGAACAAAACAATTTATACCTACCTTTCCGGGATAGGTCTGTTTTTCAGCGTTTTTTTTTAAATATTGAATATTTGGGGCTTCACGCAAATTAGCTAGTAAACTGGTTCACAATCTTGGCCCAATAACCAGAAAAGATTTATCACCAAATGATCTTTAAGATTTTGGAATGACAAGACGAGTGTGGTCTTGATTCGACCTAAGACTTTGGCGACCCGGGTTATATTTACTGATGAGATTTTGTAGATAGACTGTTGAGAAACCATATACACTATTGTACACATGCACCAATATTTAACTTATTCTCTGACTCAAAAGGCAGCCAGCAACACGAATTAGAGGGGTTGCCGAGATGCGTTTGTTAGCTTGATAAAACAAGGCGAGCTGCCGATTTTTGCAGTTTCTGCAACGAGAAATATCGGTGGAAGACAGACGCCAAGCAAAGAATTGCCATAGTCAAAGCCCGAGATAGCAATTAAAAGATCTCACTGCATGTGCACAAGTAGAACGATCAATATAATTACGGATTCTACTCATGGTTACGTAAATGGAAAACGTAACACTCCGAACAATAAACTAACATGGTCTTTTCATGGTAGAAAGGTATTGCCAAGAGAACAGTAGAAAGCTGAGGACTCAATTGAGGGGTAGAAAGACACGAGAACGATGGCGGAGCGGAAGATCAGGGAAAATAAGGAGAGGAAGCAGAAGAGGGGAAGGGAATGGGAGGGAAAGGTGGAGTCAACGCATGCTAAGAACATGGAGGCGGAACCAGATGGGCGGTAACTTACCCAGACACACCGAGTCACATTTTTTTCAAGGGGATCTAGTTTGTGTAGGAGAACAGCGATAGCATCAGCATGCTAGGTGAAGCAATTCAAGAAGCTCAGTTTTGGCATCATTAAGCTTTAAGTATTAATAAGCATCCATGATCTTATTTTCAGCGATGAATTTGGTGAGTGTTTGACTTTGCAGTAGCCGTTTCTTCCTTAGAATTAGGACTCAAAACTTGTTTTTAAAGCTGTGTGTCATCAGCCTAAAGTGATAACGACTCAAATTGACTGATGAGATTTGTAACAGGTGAGAATAGGCGTGAAAAATGGGTGGGACCAGCAATAGACCCTGAGGTACCCCATACTGAAGGATATGATCTTTAGAAATTCACCTAAGACACATACTCTTGTGGATCGATCTTTCAGGTAAACTAGCAATGAAATTAATGGCACAACCCTCAATAGCAAATTCATTATGAAATCCGATCGACAAGAATTTGTGATCAATTCGTATCAAAGCAGAGGAAAGATCTAAAGAAATAACATGATTGCTCTGCCTTTGTTCAAGTTCCTGAAGCTATCATTTTAACTCAAGAGAGCAGTTTCTGTACTGATGGAACACGTATATGACAGACGGTGATTTTCAGTTAGATTAGTATCTTGTGAATATGTTGCTGAATTTGAACTAGAGGGTATTCCATATGGTACCAAGAGTGGGGAGAATTTGAAAGCCGATAATTTTCACAACATCTGTGAATCAAGGGTGGATTTTTTGATCAATGGTTGTAATTAACAGGCTTGACGCAGACACTGTGGAAAGGTACCGACTCTAAAAGAATTATTGATAATTGACTGATACCGGTAGCAAAATATCAGCACAACGTTTAAGTAACCATGTGGGATTGGATCCAGAGGACTGGTCTGATTTGGCAGGTTAGTAATAATTTCATTACTTCTCCTCAGTTACATATGAAAAGCACTGTAAGGGCTGGATACTCTTACTCTTATCATCAACTTAACAGATTGCCATATTTGATTTCCCAACTAATGATTGTTTACCAGAGTTAATAAAAAATATACCACCATTGACACATTTAAATCTGACACATTAAAAGTACATTCTTGCAGGGTCTTATACCCATCATTATCATTTTGCCTAGCATTACACATTTGAGCAGGTTCAGACCCCTATTTACACACCTTATCAGTAAAATAACAGCAAAGCTATTACTCAAACTCTACATTAGACACAACTTGCAGGGTAGTTTTTGGAGTAGAAGTATTCAAAATGAATTAAAGTATTAAACATATTTTTTGATTTGAGTTTCGTAAAATCTCGTGAAGTAAGCAATTTATTATCCTGACATTGTATAACTTTATCATTTTGTTCTATAAAACTTGTGCGATCCTCATTTTAAACAGTCTTTTTTCCATATACGTTCACACTTTCTACGTTCACGACGAGCAGCCATTCATGTCATTATTACCATTTTGGATTTCTGATGAGTTCTGAGTTTCGTTTTTTTTTGGGAAGTTGATTTTCAATGACTTCATGGATTTTACTATATATAGTTCAGCTGAGCTTTGGATCATGTATGGAAAGAACATTGCTCATGGCAAGGTAAGATCAGATTTAATTTAAAATGATTAGATCTAGTCTTTATAACACCTAGTGGTAAATAAATAAACGTCTTTAAGGCTGGAGGTTTAGACCTGTTACTTCACACTGAAATAGATGGTTGTCAGATCCATATCTAAGCCATGATACCACACATGAATTTACCAGAAACAAGAAGATACGTCACCAGGACGAACATATTAGCAGGGTCACTGTATTTCCATATTTATTGTGTTGGCCCTTTGACATATTGATTAAAACCATGTTTCATCAAGGGATTGCAAGGATGGCATCATCAGGTTTAGAAGGTTTGTTAACATGAACATTTAAATCGTCGCTAAAATGAGCGGTTTACAAGGAAAGCAAGATACTATACTAAGAAAGTCTTCAAACTCTTCTTGGAATTGCTGGGTGTAAACCCATTCTTCTTTGTTGGTTGAGGCCTGTAGATTGCTCTCACCAAAGATGATAGAATTGTCATATACTGAAGAATGTTCAAAGGCGCGAGTGTCAATACCGATTGGTGCAATAATAGCTTCAAGACCGATTTACTTATGTGGCGATACCACCAGTGCCTGTCGCCAGGTCTTTAGGAAATTGAAAAATGAATAACCGGATGGAGTACATTCACCTATTATTACAGGATCTTCCTCAGAAATCAAAGTCTCAACTTATCACTAGCACATCTACTCATGTCAATAGATTCATCATGACTGGTTGTCGTTTGTTGCCAATCGATTGTGCATTCCACATAGGGACAGCAAGGTGATTTTTACCAAAGAGGTTCTATAAGATAGAGAGGCAAAACGGTTACGTAATCTTTAGAAATTTACACCGTTCTCGCAGGTTTGCGACCACAAAAAAAAAACCTAGAGTACCAACAATAGAAAGCAATGACCGCCTCCGCTTCTTCCACATAATGTGGGTGCCGCTTGCATTACACTAATCGGTAGTGAGACAAATTAATGTATGTGTTAGAGGTGGCAGGTGTCATAATAGTGTACCTGGATCATTTGTGCGCAGATTACTATTTTTTTAATAATGCAATGCGCGCTGAGGTGAAAAGATGTGTATTCATGAGGCGGTTTATTTAAATCAAGACGACTGATGTGTCATTAATTCGTTGCGTGTCCATGGGTTAGGACAAAATTTACGGCACCAATAGCACCACATCCAACAACTGTATTTTTGGCGGATTGTTGGTATCGAATTTGACATTATTGTGTGTAACAAAGCACCCAAACTGATAATTATTCGTGCAATATTAAAATGTCAGCGCCCAGCCACGGACGACTGGGTTTTGAATGCGTTTCACCCCTGTTTGTATGCACTCGTTGAATCACAGGGCCTTCCTCAGTAGAGTAAGCACTATGGAACTAAGCAACGTGAAACTCACACCGGTACAAATTTGGGGTGATCGATGTTTTGTACATGTAGTTTTGGAGTTTGCATGTTTATGCAGTACACAATAAATACGGAGAGCATTACCAATAAAAGAAGTAATGTTATGGTTTAATATAAATTTATTGTGTTCTCTATGTTTTTGTTTTTCCCCTAGGTTTGATGAACCGCTTCCCGTACTAGTACTTGTCTTCATCGACCTTTTTGAAGTTTCGGGTGGCTCTGAAAATAGTTGAATATTTACGTGTGGTAAAATTCTGTCACACATAATTACTAATATAATAAAAGTTATGCTAATTAACCCATATTAAAGATATATGTCCAAAACAAAACCTTTTTGAACATACATTAGCACATTAAAATATTAAGTATTGATCAAGATTCATAATAAATGTTAGGCCAACCGTTAGGCAACGAGATAGTTCATATACGGGTTGTTGCTAAAAATGAAAGCTTGATTTTCACTGATGTTAACATTCCATAAAAATATCCCATATGAAAAAAGATTAATCTGAAAAATGATTTATTTGTAAAATTTCCTATTGGAGCAAAAGTAGAAATCCAGTCAGTCCCTGTTTTAAAACAAATCAAAATCACCCTTTTTCACTTTTTAAGATATAATTATGTCTGTACCCAAATACAAGGTAGGAATCGATTCCCTGTGTCCTCTTTTCGAAATATTACAGAAATTGGATGCCTTGAACATCCACTTTGACGTTGCAGTCGGACCCGTCAAGATGGGGCCTACAGTTTACCGCAAATCAGTATCCCATTTTTAAATAAACTGAAGTCCTAACGCCATATGTGCGGAAGACTCTTCATATGAAAAAATATTAAGCATATTCCAAACATTAAAGGTTTCAGTTGATCAAATTCGCAATGAAGATGTAAATTTACCATTTCCATGTGAAAAGCGAATATATAAAGTATAATGTTGAATTACCCAATTTGACATTTGCGATTCATACGAAATTTATTTCAGCATTTAAGGGGACATGATCTGAGACAGAATAAGCAGAAAAATATTGATGTAGTGCCTAGGATTACGAAAAAAAGAGGCAATTGTGTTATTAACATAGCATCTAACAAACGATTGGAGCCTGAAGTTAGGAACTGTTCGGTAAGGGAAAACAATGGGTCTCTCTATCTAAATTCACTTTTGGTAAGGCAGTGAATCTGTGGAATATTTATATTACACAACAGAGAGTATTTCCGATGTCACATTTATGGACCATTTTGCCAGGCGCTGAAATTAATGTCGGCTGCTTTATGTGTGGATTCCCACATAGACATTTTTACAAGGGCGAAAAGTTAATAAAAAACATTACGATGATTGTATATAGTTCTGCTAAATTAAATAAAAGCTTTACTTTTTAATTAGAAAAATTTCGAATCTATTGTCCCGCAAAAATAATTCTCACCTTTTCATTTCGATGGGTGGTTTATGGAAAGCTTTACGTCGGTGCAAAACAGGGTTTTCGATTTTTTTAAAGGAATACCTCGTATATGTGAAAGCTCTTGTTGCATCTATATTGATGTTGGGGTGAAATATATGAAAACAGCGATAAAAAAGGAGTCACTAAATTATTAACAAATTATGCTGAAAATAAACACAGAGTAAATATGCATAATCATGATCATCATATTTATTCAGTATCGCATATCAAAAATACAGAAAGACAGCAAGAGATATAAAAATAAAACAGTATACAAACAAAAAAATTGATCAAATTGCCACGATTAACCAGATATAAAAGCGGAATTTGGGAGATGGAGTAAAACGTCAAAAGAGTATACAAGGATAAGCCCCAAAACGCACAAAGAACAACATAAGTACATTGGTGCTCAATTTAAAAATCAAATTCAAAAGAAGTCTAAAAATTGGAGTCATTACACTCCCGTTACTAAACTTGATATGATATTACAAGAAATGGAAAACTTTACACTTAAAAGCGAACGATTGCAATATGAAGGGAAAAGTAGCACTTCTCTATAAATTGGTTAAAAAGAGTGGAAGTCACTAGGGAAAGAGGTTGTGGTTAAGCGACCCATCCCAATTTAGAGTGAAATTTCACTCGGTTTGGAGTGATTTTCGAGTGATTTTTTTCATCCACATTAGAATGGTGTTACTAAGACAGCTCATTTTAGAAGTGAAACTTTCACTCTTGTAAATTTAGAGTATGGAAATCGAACTTTAAAAAAACCAAGGACTAAAATATCCCACCACTTACCCATGCCATAAGGGTTGCATAAATTACACTCTGCACAATAAACTAACATGGTCTTTCATGTGAGGTTAGTGTCAAACATAATACCAAGATTTTAATAGAACCAGATGGGGGTAATTACACGAGTCAACCTATTTCAGATCTAAGTTAGACCACAGAATCAGCATGCCTAGTGAAGCAATTAAGAACAGCTCAGTTTTTGCACCATGAAGCGTATTTATAATAAGGCATCCATGATCTTATTCAGCGATGCATTTTGGAGCTTTGGACTTGCAGTAGCGTTCTTCCTAGACCTTAGGATCAAACTTGTTTAAGCTGTGTGTCATCAGCATAAATGTGAAAACCGATCTCAAATTGCCTGATGATATTTGTAAACGGTTGAGAATATGCAGTGAAAATTGGTGGACCCGCAATAGACCCCTGATTGGTGCAATACTTAGCTTCAAGACCGATTTACTTATGGCGGATACCACCATGCCTGTCGCGAGGTCTAGGAAAATGAAAAATGAATAACCGGATGGAGTACTCACCATTATGACAGGATCTCCTCAGGAAAGCCAAGTCTCAACTATCACTAGCACATCTACATCATGGTCCAATAGATAATCATGAATGTTGTCGTTATGTTGCCAATAGATTGTGCATTCCACATATGGACAGCAAAAAGGTGATGTTACCAAAGAGGTTCTATTAGATAGAGAGGCAAACGGTTACGTAATCTTTAGAAGATCACCGTCTCGCATGTTTTGCGCCGACCAAAAAGAAAACCAGAGTACCAACAATAGCAAGCAATGGCTGGCCTCCGCTTATTCCACTATGTGGGTGCCGCTTTGCTTATAAACTAATCGGTAGTGATACAAATTAATGTATGGGTTAGAGGTGGCCAGGTGTAATAATAGTGCAACCTGGATCCTTGTGCGCAGATACTCTTTTTCTCATAATGCAACTTGCGCGCTTAGGTGAAAAAGTGTATTCATTGAGGCGGTTTATTTAAATCAAGACACTGATGTGGCATTCATTCGTTGCGTGGCCTTGGGTCGGACAAAATTTAACCCACCAATACCCAACATCCAACAACTGATATTTGGCGGATGTTTGTATCGAATTGACATTATGTGTGTGTATCGATGCGACCCAAACTGATTATTATTCCGTGCAATATTCAAAAATGTCAGCGCCAGCACGGACAGGTTTTAAAGCGTTTCACCCCCTTGATTTTCTGCAAAACTTGATTTGCACAAGGTTATCAAGATTTAAGCCTCGATGAAGAGAATGTCATTTGCAATGCTAGGAGTGGCTCTATAGGCACATGGACGATAGTTAGGGGTTCCGTCTCAAAGATATGAGGAAATGGGATTTGTGACATAATTGACATCGTGAATACGTCATTCGGGGAAATGTAATCGTGAACGGAGTAGATCTCACAAAAATAGGTCTGGAGAGTGCAGAATATGATGTTGTTTTTGTGCTCCACGAACACCTTGTGTGTTAAGGTTGTCTGTTTATTTCCAAGTTCAACAATACGGTGCCAAACATCAAAGCAAAGTTTTTTCAAAGACGAATTGCCAATTTCAAAGGTTTTAGACTGTGTATCCTTATAAGCGATAGGGTCTTTAGTGAGCACAACTATATGGCCATAACAGGTGGCCCAGGGTTAGGATTAACTCCCCTGATCTTAGTATCTGCCTTTAAAGGTAGCATAGGGTTTCCATATGTAAGTAATCCGAAGTCTTCAAATATCTGCATAGTTTCAGTGAGGATATATACCCATGTACAGTAATGGGTTTCATCATATAAGCTCGGCAAGTTAGTACAGCAACCATTCATGCATAAGCCTAGGAGAACTAATACAGGCAGTGCGATTGTGAGTACCATCTTGACAAACCCAGATCAATAATACAATTGTTTGTTGCTATTCATGATGACAAGCTTGATTGCACACTTGAAATAAGTAGGTTGGCATGCACTGATCAGCCTGCAGAATTGGCTGCCCAAAGGGCTGTACTCCAAGTCAATGCAATGTCAATAAACAGCACAACAAATATACCGCATCAAAGTTACCATCTACCACACTGGATCCTTAGTCCTGTAATAGTAACCCGTCATCTATAAACACAGTTGAGTGTGGGGTCAAGCATAATATATGAATAAAAACATATCTAGTGATTTTATGTTATTTTTTATTTATTCGAAATTTTTTAAAAAATTTTATATTTTTATTTATTAATACTAAATATCTTTAAATATCATTTTGTATGTTTGTATTAATTATGCATGGCATAGTTTTGTTTTTATTTGAAAATAAAATAATTCAGAGAAACAATTTTTTTTTAATTTTTACAAGTTGTATTTATTATATTTAGTTATCTTTAGTTATTTTGTCATCTTATTTATTTTTTAAATTTTGGTTTCTTTATTTTTCATTTGTTGTTTCTTTATTTTTACTTAAATCGTTTTAGTTCTTAATTTTGTATTAATTTTAAGCTGGGCAATGAGATTTTTATCCAGCTGAACAGAAATCCCTTAGACATGCATTTTTTTATGAAATCCTTAGCCTAGGGTCCCATTTTTCCCCAAACTGCCACAAATGCTCTTAAAAGCCACAATTTAAACAATAACGGATATATATGTGAAGCAAAATCCTTAAAAATTGTACACTTTTCTACCAAATGACCCCTAGCTGAAAATGCCATAGCCGTGGTGAGTTTCGAGTCCTCAGCCGCACATCCCCTACCCAACCCAAATCTGAGCCCAACCACGGCCCCCCCCCCCCCCCCCCCCAACCCTGCTGTTACAGTCCCACTCATATAAGAAAAGATAATATTTTAAGGAATGGGATATATTCACTTTAATTCAGAAGTATCCTGGATCCCCGATATGTTTGTTAACTTATCAAGTTAGCAATGTCATTTCAAAGCTGTCAAATTCTGCAGTCTCGATGCAAGTACACCCAACATCAAGTTTTCACAATATCACACAAGATGACAAAAGCACATTTGACTGCATTTTATAGTACCAAATAATATTCCTCGACAATCTTGAACAACAAAATGTTCACGGGATTAAAGCAATTCATGATTGTAAAGACGGATAGTCATGCATAATCATGTGCAACTTGCTAAACTGCAGCAGCGGCAGTACAACAGTATAGCACATCAGTAGGCACAGCCCGGATTCCAGCCCGTATGCCATTTCCACAAGATCAAAGAGGGCGCTACAGATTGTGCTAAAAAATAGGCTATTTTACAGGGTAATTACACACCTTGCCAAGAAAAAAAATCAAATTTATGTATGGAAATGAATAGATTTAATTAATGTTCCTTTATTTTTATACCAATCACCCTTCTAAGGACTGAAAAACAAAAAACGCAATCAAAAATAAGAACAAAGTAGTAACGTTTCCTATATTTACGTAGGGGCTAAATTGACCCCCATTCACAAGGGGTTGTTGTGAATTTTTTGTGGGTATCCTTGAAAGGGTAGATACTAGAGGGCATTAAGTTATCAAAAATGTGTGTCCCGAAAAATAGCATGAAATCACTATGGTTGAGGCCTGTGCACCCATGGTTTATTTGGCATTTTCAACGATTCTGATCAAGAATCTGAAAAGAGGGCTGTTTCACCGACTTTGTTGTTGACATAAAACCACACAAGGTCTAGGCGGAAAAGTGAAAACAATGATGCCAAAAATAAAAATACTCGATAGGAATGTTTGTCATTTCTATTTGGAGGTCCCGAGTGTGGTTCAATTTGAAACAAAAATGAGCGAATGACTTACTTTTTTCTATTAGGGCTAAACCAACAAAACATCAAAATTGACAAATTCGCCCCACATTCGGTACACAGCAAAGCCGGACGCAGACGAGATGTGAATAAACGCCACGTAATCGCGGTATCTGCGAATTGAACCTTTCGCACCTCAAAAGGCAAATTCTCCCATTTATTTGTCGAGGACTGGGCTCTAAACAGAATGCTGAAGGTGCAAATCAGCTGCGCGTAAAACAGATTACCGTTCAACCCTTAACGGTCCATGGACACGGCTGAGTAGACTTTCTTAATTTTACATTTTTAATTTTTTAGTTTTGGTTTAAATCCCCAAATCGCTGACTTTTAAAAGTAAACATCGGAAAAGTGTTAAATTTCAAGGACACAAAATACCCCACGGACAGGCCGTCTGTGTTTCGCGAAAAGCGTATCAAGATGCTGGGGTTGGATTTACCCGTTACTGACGTCAGAGTAGCAAGTTGTAAACAAAGCTCACACGTGGGCTAACCTCACACATCGTCACACGTGCACAGTGCCGGCATAACAGCAGGACCAATAGGACATCGACACAATGCGTACTTCATGAACATTGTGACGACGAAAAAAACAGCCGTCAAAAATACAATTACAGCGTATTATTATCGTAATTTTAAGGCACCAAATCAAGAAAAATTATGCCTACAACCACAGATAGAGAAAAGGAGATACCGGTCTGCCTATACCGGCCGATACAAAAATCTTTGTCACCACAAATCCGCGCTATTGGGGGTATTCGTGTTTTTACCCGAGAACACGCGAAAAGGGACGAACGCCGCCTGTGCGTATTACCGTGAAGATCTTAGCTCAAACGCAACCGCAGTGGTTGCGTAAAGATTTTGCATGGCACCAAAGATCGAAAGTGCTCGCGGTGCGGGGCTGTTAAAATCACGCCTTCCGATCACATTTGTAAATGTTAGAGTGGGCGTGGTTGGGGGCCATAAACTAATTTCCCTCATTGGATGTTTTCTCTTTTATTATTGTGTGTATGATGGGAATAATTAAAAAAAAATGTGATGAACAAAATGTTTTCTCCCTCCAATGTACCCAACAAACATTGGATTCAACAATTTTGTGATCAAAATTGGTTGATGACCCGATTAGTGGTTGTGTAATGAGTTGCAAAATATTGGGTGAGACGTGTCGAGCCCAATATTTTAAAACTCAAAACGAGGACCAAACAATATGGGGCGAAAATCATCCGACTTTGGTTTTAATAGTAGGTAGCAAAAATGTGAGGAAATTGGCCAGTGTGTGTTTTTAATATGGTGACCACATTTGAAGAGTTTTTGTTCACATGTTCAAAAGGAAACATTTCCCAAGCCTTAAATTTCATTGGGATCACGAGAGGAATTTGAAATTCTGCTGATAACAAAATCTCAATTTTGATAAAGTAAGTGTTTGTGTGTGGGTGTGGGGGGGCGATGTTGTCGAGCGGTCACCACACCCTAATAATGAAAACTGATATTCTAAAAGATAATATTGTATATATTATAGCCCACAATTTGTGCCCCCCGCAGAGCTTTTGGAGGATTTTTTCCAAAATAATATTTTAAGACAGATGGCCCATTAACAACGCCCCCAGCCGGCAAACACTGTAAAGGACGTACCGCATTAGCTAATTAAAAAATGGGGTATACAATGCCTTAAAATTTAGGGTAAATATGGGTATTTATATTACGGAGGCACCCGTCGTGATGTTTATTTTGTGAAATGCATGTCTGTTTTCACGTAGAAACAGCAATCGATTATGATATACACTCCCAGTTAAGAGCAAAATCGGAAATATAAAATTTGAAAATAAATGGCCTGACTATTTAAACCAGTTATTACTTCTCCGTAAACACACGGAAATTTACTGGTATTTCCGTAATCCGCCATTTTTTTGGTTTTTATTACAGTTTAAAACGGTGTTGACAAAATCGTTTTGTCTTGTTTTGTCACGTTTGTTTTGGTGTGAATTTTTCAAAAAATTATGTGATTTGAAATAATATTAGTACATTCAGCAAAGTTCACCTAACTCAATTAACTGGTTTTATCTTGAGTGACTATTATTTGAAAAGAGAAACTGAATTTCCATAGGACGCGTAGACCTACAGTGTAAAATTACCCTGACATTTATTGTCACATATAGTATAAAAAGGATACAGAAAGACAGATTTTTGGGGTATTTGGAATTACAGGCAAAGTGTATTTGTATTTAAAAATTTTCAGGCCTATTATGACTATTTAAAAAACTGTCGGCTCTTGTTCATTTTAATAATGTCAATATTAAATATATATTGAAGGCTAATACAGAGTGCAGTAAAAAATGTAAATTTCCACGGTATATACAGTCATCCATTCTTGTCAACAAAATACGGTAATGCAAAATTTACAGGTTTTAACCAGGTTTTGATTGTAGATTTTTAACAACAAACTGTAAATTTAGGGTACACAATGTAAAAAAATCTACATAGTGGGCGTCGTGTTTTGTTTTATTCATACATGTTCTCAAAAACTCTGTAATAAACTAACGAATACATTTTAGTGTTTTTACGATTGAATTCTTTTTTTACAATATACTGAGCTTTTACCGCTTACTTTGGTGACATGAAATGGACGTCCGTAATCGTGTAAAATTACCATTTTTTTCAACAGTGCTGTTCGCTAAACCCGGTCCTTTTCTATACTTTAGGACTCAACTTGCCGAGTATGTTTGTGCTCTACAACTTTATAGAGGATGCTAACATAACTTCGTTTTGTACTTTTCTTCTTCATATCACTTTCCCTAGCCAAACGTAAATTAGCTTGGCCCGACTCTAGACAAGAAAGACCATGATTAGGCCTATGTAAAACACATGTCGACGACCCAGAATGAAGGCGGGTCGGGACTTGCACAATCATAGAACGATCTCTACAGTATGAACTCTATATTCTTTGAAAATTAAAAAAATAAACAATCGATGCTGTTTTGTCGACATGCCAAAAATACAAAGGCGACGCATCTTGAAACGGAGATAAATAATGTAACGAATGATGCGGGTGCGTACCACAGACACGCGTTTGCAAAGTAACGCTGAAGACGTGGCAAAGGCATACGATATACGAAAGATTCCGAGACGCGTAAATGCATTTGCGAACATTTACGAATACCCCCAATCGCGCGTCCATGCCGGAAAACAATGGCG
>JAMKCH010026369.1:0-18516 GCA_023653785.1 Ophioderma brevispina
AGGTGCAGCCAGGGATCGGACATTTCACGGCAGGCATCTTGGTGTGTGGTCAATCACAACCGTGATCAAAATAAAACACTGTCTATTTGCTGCTGGATTGGTTGCTCTACGTGACTTTATTGCTTGTGTGCACATCAACAATGATCACGGTCTGCAAGACAAAACATGAGAAAACATCATAACTAAATGTTCAATATCCTCTCAACATCACTGTACAAAGATATCAATTTGAAAATTGGGTGCGCTCTCAAAAATGTTCTGTTAATTGCTTTAATAACCTATTTTATATGAGTTGAAAACTTGACGAAAACGAAAAATCACAAAAGGGATCGATAATTAGCCTGTTGCGATCTGCGGTCATCTAAGTACATTCTGGTATTTCTGTAACAATAATGTATAAAGTTTTTGGAATTTTAAATTTTCTAATGGAGTTATTCATTTCAATATCAAAATGTACTTCACGACCCCCTCATTAGTTTTCTTTAATAAGTTGAATGTAAGACGATGCTGAACCCAAATTTGCGATGTATAACAGACTAATTTAAAAATTCGTCTTATTGCAAAAAGGTATGTACAACAGCGTAATCCTCGTATCATGGTGGATCGTGAATTATGAAGGCTCAGGAGAGGAACTTGACGGCGTTTTCTTCGCTGTATGTATTCAATACCACTTTCACCTTCTGTACGTTTTGCTTGAGGGTATATTCAGGGCCTAGCCACGGGGTTGATGTATCCACCCAAATCTCCAAAATTCCAAAAAGGTCCACAAAAATGATGTGGGCGAGCGAAACAAGCTAGGCAAAAAATAGGGTTTTATGCTTATTTTTGGGTCAAAAACGGCAATTTTTGGGCTAAAAGGTCCACTTTTGGCAAATTTGAGACACCTCCTCCATTTTGAAGGTCCACATTTTGGGAAAAATTTCCACGTTGGAAAAATCCGCACCCCCATAAAAAATCCTGGCCTACTGTCCTGGGTATATTACCGAAAATGTCCCCTGATTTGACATGCCATTGAATTCTCTTTTAAGTACATGCACACATTTTAATATTCGCGGGGGCGAAGCGTCCTTAAGGGAGGGCACGTGCAGGAAAACTTTTATTCCCCAGTCAAAGTCGGCGCTTCCCCCCCCCCCCCGGGGGCCGCTCCCCCCGACTCATCTACGCTTAGCAAGACCACTCATGTTTTATGAACTTGGGAGCCTGATTAAATGATAAGTAACGATTTGGCTGATCCAAAACATGGAAAAATCAGTCAAATTCGTAGTTGGTAGGTTTGTTACTGGCATGGATGTTCTAACATAACCTGCAAGTGTTGGCTTGAAATCCGTTTATTTAGAGACAAGGAGTACTTTATCTGATTCGTCATTTTCTATGTGCCGCAAAATTTCCGACTTGAGATTAAGTAAAAGCCTTTCCCAGTGAATATCCCCATACTTAAGAAGCGTAATATTGTGTACCATGACCTGTCCCTTTTAAATGCAAACCCAAACACAAACATTATTGATCTTTGTTTTAGATGTACTAGTGTAAACCACAATCATCTTTTAGTGGAGATTTTGAACTCCTCGCTCTCTGTCTATTGCGGGAGACGGTATGACAAATTTTCCTCAAATACTTATTTTTGTTCTTCACATTTGGTGTTTTTTGGGTCCTTTATTAAAGTAGTTAGAGGGAATTGACATACTGTCCTTTGATTATATAAGCTAAAAATGCATTCTACACCTTTTTTATTTCTGTATTATCGCTGTTTATCCTTTAATTTAGTATCCACGTCGTGATTGATTGGAGTCTAAGTGCATGTGTGGATTACTCAATCGCGTGCTAGGTGTGAGGCTTGGTCAGGGTACATCTGTATACATTATATTGAGCATGTTTCCACCACTGGCGAGTGCCAAATTGTGTAAACTTTTTTCTATGGAGTATGCACTGGCGGCACTATGATGAGATTGCAATTTAATTCCGTATGAATGATGTTTTTACACAATTGCACTCGACGACCCTCTTACAATGCCTTTTCCCCAGAAAGACTACGCGTATCAACAAAGTCGTGGCCATTGGTGGGTTAGTGTTTAAAATAACTCAAAGACTTACATTAGGATGAATGAATGTAGCTTTGTAACATCACTTCCCTTGTACCATACCCAATCTAACTGACATCTTTAATAACGTCACATCACGAAAATGACTTATTCCGTTATTGCTGTTTCTTCTTGTTTTGACGATCCACACATTTTGACATTGTCATAGTTTTTAAAGAGTGTCCAGTTGGGTGATTTTAGTCCGTTTTCAATATGCCATAAATAGCATTTTCTACATAGATACGGCATTTATTTAGTATAGTTTACTTGGGATCAATACTTAATGTTTTATTACTTGAGTAACGATGTGTTTGAGCCTTTTAAAGAATACTTGTTTAATGAGCGCATGGTCAGACTAGATGTTTTATAATAAATTCCGTTTAACCTACAAGATACGTTTAAAAATAAAACTATTTAAATTAAACATTAAATATAGCGTATGGTGTATAATGCTTTTTAGTACATGTACTCATGGTCCAAGCAGGTAACACCTTTTGAATTGCTACCCTATGACTTCAGAGAGTACAGCCGCGACGTGCACGATTCTGGCCTACAATACCCCCCCCCCCTGCTTTTTTTTTCCCCCTTCTGTCACTTGTTTTTCCTACTTCTCAGCATCCAGTTGCCTGGGACATTAGTGGTCTGAGACATCGCCGATGCCACTGAGGGGTACATACAACAGATCCCCTTACAGCGGCTCAGTGTAATCCCCACCCCATCTAGGATGACGCGAAAGCTGAACTGTTTCCTGGTAGCCTCCCTTTGTGTATGAGTGGCTATCCCATATATAGACATGTATTTTTTCTTCATTCCAAGAGCGGACGAGAAGATGGTGTCTTCAGGATGTGGCGCTGAACATATAGATCGTCATAAGTCAACCATCCATACACTGTGCCGGTAGCTAACAGAGGTTCATTCTGTCGCTTCTTGCCTGCCTTCAACCCCTCGCAATATCCATATTACAATGTTCGTACCCTTTTTTCAAAACCGAAAGAATCTCAACAGTTTTTATTGGGCTTTACAGACAGGTTGGTGTCATAGTATTGGGATACCGGGTAGGAAATAGGCCTTATTACCCCAATCAAACAGAGACTTTGGTCAGATGACAGGAATGCGGTCATTGGGGACGGATCTGACTACCACAGAGGCAAGGACATTGTTGACATTTCGTGTCCAAATTTATCTACAAATGCTTCACCGGGTTAGAAGGATTATTGAGATAATTATTTATGCAACATTTCATGTAAATTCTCAGATATAAAAATTACAAAGATGTTTGAAAGTATTTTTTCGTATTATGACAATACCAGATATTTAGATATAAAAAACAAAAATGTCGGCGACACACTTTTGACAACTGATTGGCATTATTTTAGTCACTAACCACGCTCAGCAACGGTTGGTTAAATTTTAACCAACATGTAGTAACTAGTGTGACAGCCCAACGTGGGTAAATAGTTTACCCATGTTATTGGGTAATATAGCCGATGAGTTGACCGATTTTACCCAATAGTGGGAAAAATTGACCAAAAATATGCTAAAATAATTTAGATTATCCAACAAAGGGGTAAAAAAATGTACTCAACATTGGGTCTTCATGGTAATAAATTTGATGTTAAGTTTAACCAATGTTATGAAGAGTGCAGATTCTCTGTGCATTTTACGACATTTCATATATTGTGGGCAAATACGATTTTCTTAAAAAATCTAGTTTCCACGTCTTTCAATGTAGAATGGGCATATAGAGGCGCGATTTTTATAACATACAAAATTTAACCCTTTTTGCAGGCCTATATGGCAAGATTCCCGCAATTGGATTTGTTCTGATTTTTTTGAGAGTTGATTGATAGCTGTTTGCATGTCCTACTCTACCAGTTGTTCAAACACAATTGTGTCGCCACTGCCTTTTTAAAATTGTTCTAAAAATAAAGAGATCAAGATTGTATGGGGTGGTCAAGAATGCTCATCCTCGCAGATCTCTAGGCAAGTAAATGATACGAAACCACCTCGTCTTGGTGACTTAACGCCAGAGTAGGATAGCCCACGATTCTCACAATGAAATGTTGGGAGGCCTGGTTTCTATATGACTTTACAAATGACAGTGGTGAATGCCACTCCTCAGTCATTCGGCGCTTAGGGACTAGATGTACCCAGCAGGAACAAAACATAAGAAAAAGGGGGTGTTCCGATTTATGTGTATCGGTTTCTTACTTGATAAGAGAGCATAAGCACCTGCCATTTACACTTACCCTCGAGTTATCGTTGGGAAACGAATTGCGATTTTTATATAGAATGCGCAGGGCCTTATTAATACTGTGCTTAAATTGATGGTTAACCATTAAAACGTCATTTTTGTTGTATCTTGCAAAGAAGTGGACTTGGAAGCTGAATTTCACGACAATAATGAGGAAAATACGCTTATCTGACATAAAAAATATACTACTTAGGGTAAATAGGGGGGTCCCAGTAGGCGGATCGGACCAAGCACCCCTTTACTGAAAGAAACACATAGAAAAAAGGCACCAATACTTCAGGAAGTTATGAGACCAACCTCTTTCATTGATTTAGCAGATCCTGCACCTTAACCTTGAAGTTATCCAAATTATTGTTTAATTTATTGGAAAAACTATTGTGTCACTATTTTGAAACAAAAAACACTTTCATCGTAAACGCCGGTGATTTTTGGGTGGATGTATGTTGGCTTGTTACTTTTCCAACGTGTCGCCTGCATTAGGAAGTTGAAGTCCAATTTCGACCATTATTATGCTTTGAGAAACTTCCGTCCTATGTTTTATACACGTGTTTTTGAAACCGTCAAGTTTGTGGAGTCTCAGCTCAAAATGATATTGGCACCAATTTCACCCGAAACGGGACATCTCTGCATCAGATTACAGCCCGTTGTGTCTACGGATTTCACAAATGATTGCCATAGCGTGAGACATGCATGTAGCGCGTCACAAAAGGTAGTCAAGATAAACGTTCCGGTATACTTCATTGCATTGCCGTGCACGAAGAAAACTCTTTATACTCCAAATCCCCTTTTATTAGCATTCATTCGACATAAGCTAATAGGTATTTGGGTACTTTCCATAAAGGCCCGCTCATGTAACTTCTTTGTAAACTCACGAAGGACAAAAAATTATCACGAGAGGCTTAGATAAAAAGGTGCTATGAACACATTCCTATTTCTTCCTTTGAGTAATAAATGGTCATGAAATGAAGGGCATTGCTCTAAGCTTTGCTTTTTCCAGGTAGAATGCCCCTGAAATTCTCAGACTTTTCTTATTGTTTTTCTGAAGCCATGTATTTTTGGGGATAAAAAACACCTTCGCGAACATGAATAAAGTAGTGTGACCCTCAATAGAGAGGGTCTCCTTCTCTCCCTATCCGGCAGAGTCCTTTTACTGGTGATCGCGTCAAGATGCAGTGGGGCAATCGGAATGGGGTTTACTGCATCCTTCTCAAGTTTACTGCAACGTACTCGCAACCTGTGACCTGCAAGGAGTAGGGTGACCTGCAGTAATCGATCAGGAATGCAGGAAGTGACAGAACAGTCATAAATTCATCCAATTCAATCAGGCCCTTAGCCAGAAGTTCGGTGGTCAGGGGTGCGGACGGGGTGCGGGATTTGCCAGAAGCGTACTTTTATGCGTACCAACAAACCAATTTTATTTTTTCCCGCTCGCTGCCCTCGCTAGTTGACCCAATTGTTTTTCACCGTCGTTCCAAATTCTGAAGACGGGGGGTGGGGGGGGGGGGGGTTAGGCTTAAGGCATAACTCATCGCAGCAATCAAAAAATCACAATTTTTTTTAAACCCAGCAATGCTAACGCAGATACAGCAATATTATTACCGCTGCTTATTCTTCATATACCTAGCAACACAACCCTTTACAACACCCAAATTTAGGCAAGGACGCCGACAAACTTTGATCAGTCAAAAAGCGGCCCTTCAAAATGAAGCAGCGGACCATTCACATCGTAAAGGACCTTTGATCATTTTTGGGGGGTGCGTCGCACCCCCGCACCCCCCCCCCCCGGCTACGGCCCGACTGCAATGCAGTGCAAGTGAAGTATGTAAAAAAAACGGACCTTAAAAATACAAGAATTCACAGCTAGTCTTATGCGGGGACAACAACGGAATAAACAGCAAGCTTATGCATTCAGTCTGTACTAATCTCCCTCTAATAGCGTTAATTTGCATACATGTTCGTTTCTTACATTTAACAGTTACCCTTAATACTGGCAGTTAACGCTGGTTAATTTCGGGTCAAATCAATCGATTCAGCAACGGGCACAAACAAGCCGTAGTTCTGGCGGCCAAGACTGGAACAAATTCTCGATTTCGGACCTAAATCTATGATGAACAACTTCCAGAATTAAAGGGACAAATGCATGAAAAAAATTGAACATAATGAAAAGAACCTCACTGAAATCACTTCCACGAGTTTGACAACAATTTGGATGTTTACATCTGTAAAAACATGAAGAAGTTCCATGGGGGGTGGGCAGTTTGTGGCAATTTCTGAGACAGAAAACAAGGTGTTGACATCCCTGACGAATTTACAGTATATCTAGCATGTTTTGCGACCAATTCAAAAGCATTCAACCAGGATTCAGGCATTGTATTTGGCTGTATTAAAATATTGATCTTCACAAGTGAAGATGGAATTAGCCAGGATTAGCACTATAATAGCAATGGTCTGTGAAGCTGATGACCCCAACATCTTTTCAAGTGTTCGGTAATGCTGGCAGTAATGTCAGCTTCCTTGTTCCGAAATTGGCCACAAACTGCCACCTCCCCCTTGGAACTCTTCCTATTTTTACTGTTTTCACGAATGTAAACATCTAAATTGTTTTCAAACTCGTGAAGTAATTTCAGTCATTGTCTTTTTCATTATGTCAATTGTTTCATGCCATTATGTCCCTTTAACAACCTGTAAAGACATGCGACAGCGGAGAAAGAATACTGAGACTAGCGTCGCGAGCTTTCGGCAGTATTTAGAGTCCAAAAAGAGCGCATACTGACTTTGAAGAGTGGCTTGCTGACCTGGAATGTAATTTGGAAGGCAAATCTTTACCAGTTCATGACTGAGTTAAGGTACTTTTCTTATATTCAAAGATACTGATCTCGTTGGGAGTTTTAAAAATAACAATACGCCTCGCAAAATATTTTTTAAAACTCATAGCCGGGCTCATAGCTCGACCAATATATTTGTGTATCATGTTCTATACTTCGACTTTTATATCAAACTTGAGTCATAGGTACAATATGGCAAACGTCATATTACAACTTGAGAACCGCTCTTTTTAAGCGTACATATGAGATCAAGCCAAGTAATAGTGTTTATATATAAGATGCAACCAACTGGGGATTGGATATATTACTGAAAATTATATTTCTTCACCAAATGATTAGCCCTGTCTACTACACAGAGTTCTCTTTCATCATTTGATAGTGCGATCCCATAAGGGATACCGTTGTTCTCTAATCTAATGAGACAATCTGTGATCGCATAATCGATTTCTGAGGTGTAAATAAATACCGCTAGGATCGGCCCTGGTTACAGATAAAAACTTTCCTGCTTGCTGCAGCAAAGTTACCACGGGATCCACTCTACCCCGGGATGCGGTTGGATGATCTTTGTTGTTTGTCCATGTGGCTCAGTACTTTAACAGAGGTATTGTTGCAAAATGTAATGATGAGTCATCATTACTGGTATACTGCTAGGCGTCGCGGACACTGTGCCGTGTTCGAACATGGATAAAATTCGCCATCAGGGACTGGTGAATGGGGACACGTTTACCATCATGCATCCTACAATGATTCTTACCTCTGAATCCACCCCTACGTATTGGACTAGATAGCTTCATGTTGAAATATGATGTAGGGGAACGGAATAAACCTGCGGGTGCCGAACCATTTGCTCGAATATACTTTTATCTCATTTCCCGTTCACTACGTATTGGTTTTCTAAGTGATTTGCAATGTCGTTTGCGTTACAAAGAGAACTTTTTGGATAGCATTTGACATCGCCAACCTTAGAGAATAGGTCAGGGAGACTTTCTACTAGTCAATGCCAATATTCTCCTTTGCATGGATTGTCAAGGGCTTTTCGGGGTTCTGCTACTGGTGAGTTTGAAGTGTCCAGTTGGTTTTCCAGGTGATAGGTACGTAATTTTTCTATAACCCCCCTTGTTTGGTGTTTGGAAGCAGATTGCCGACCTGTTTGGTGTGTCCTAGGAGGCTTTCCCTGTCAGAGGTTGAATACGTTGGTTATACCTATAGCGTACGTGTGTTCCGAATCGGTAGGACCATCCGATGTAAGATTCGATGTTGCGCCTTCTTGTGCAGGTGATGATGATGATTACCAACAGTTGCGGCAGGGAAATCAAAACTTTCCGTGTGGAAATTATCTTTTCGACGTCAATCGTCCGAAGAGATGAATTGTATCTTATGAGGTTCAAAACCAATATAGCCGAGGGTAGGGTCTGCTCTCGCGGGATCAGTGGCATTGTTTGAAGAGCCGACATGAATGAATACGCGGAAAAGATTTCGTATTCAGCAGTTGATCCACTCTCTATTACTTGTTCTACTGCGTTCATGTGCTGTATGACGATTGCCAGTGTTCCTCCAAGTCGTGTTTGATGTCATGGGAGTTGTTCGATCTTTCTATCCACACTCTGCAACGTCAGCTTTATGTTCCTTGAAAACGGCTTCTACCCTGTTGATGTAATCATTCTTCAGCGATCTAGATCTTCATTTACCTGTTGAATGGCAAGTTTGAGACTTTCTTCTGTTTGTTTAGTTTGCTGAATTGCTGTCGCTTAAGGCTTGAACTTCATCAAAATTACTTACAAAATCTCGGAGGGCGATATATTTGTTTGTTTTTTGCATCTTCTAGTCTGACAAATTTATGCCCATGGTGAGCGGGATCCAAAGTACAGCAATCTGGACACATTGCTATACCACAATTCTCACAGAAGAATCGCTTCGCTTCCCCGTCGTGTTGTGTGCAGTATCTCAGGTCATCCTTAGCCTTGGTCTGTAAAAAGAGTAATTTTAGAAATGAATCAATTTTCTTTTCGATAGAAAAACCGGATTGCATGAAAGAAGCGCTGACGATATAATTACTGAACCAATTAAGGACCTCCCATGCCTTCTATATCATCTGAGTCAATAGAACCCTCAGTCAAAGTTCCGAACCAGTATTTTGCCCTTCCACAAGATCACACACAAAGTACCATATGCTTGTTTTTATCCTAAATTAGTCCCGGTTACAGATTCATAGATAGCTTATTGATTTGATCGATTATCAAATTATTGAAAGTTAGAATTCAATTAACTATATTGGTAGCTAAAGCATTAGTATATATAACAAGTTACCGATCTACGGTCAAAAGTAATAATATCATATCAGCTGCTTGGTTGTATTGGCAGCCATTTGAATAAACATTAAATTAGGATTGGTTGAATCATCTTTTAATTGGTCAACAATGGGATTTTGCCTGGGACAGGCAAAACAATTAAAACTTGAGTAATTAACAGATGAGTCTTGCGTTTTTGGGGCCAGTTTTAATTTTTGCGTTTCTTCTCAAGGTTTTTTTCGTCTGGCATTAATCGGATTCAGATCAGCAGGAAAACTGGTCTAGAAACCCTTGAAAAACATATATTTAATATATATGGACCTATTGAGGTATTTTGCTGTGTAAAATGACCAACCCGAAACTTTTTTTTTGATTTTCATTTCTTGTTGTGTTGCTTTGGAAGCAACGGATATGCATGTTTCATCGTCCGAAACCTAAAAACGGGTGTTTTCAAGAGACTGAGGAATTTTCAAGGAAGCGCGCCCTCCATTTTTTTTTTCGAACCTAGGTTTTTTGCATATTTGGAATGCTTAACCATATATTCGATCACACCTGAAGTGAATAAGCTGATACGGACGCCGTCTTTATGTCATGAGATGATGATTAATCATTTCTGTCGTACACGACAGAAATTCAAGCACGGTTTCCCATAGGGACGATTAGGATACCAGGCCAGATCAAAACAAGGTTTGCGGTTTTCTTTTGTGCTTGTTTGTCCAATAAACCTTCGAAATTTCTCGGCAGTGGTCTACAAAAACGATCAAGTGCAATTGAGAAGAATTTTGTATCCTCAAAAAAAAAATCTCCTCCTGTCACTTTAAATAGCAACGG
Organism: Ophioderma brevispina; assembly: GCA_023653785.1. NCBI lineage: Eukaryota > Metazoa > Echinodermata > Ophiuroidea > Amphilepidida > Ophiodermatidae > Ophioderma > Ophioderma brevispina. The sequence continues at coordinate 10,277 of JAMKCH010026369.1, forward strand.
AAGCCGCAAATTTATGGAGTGACTTGATATTAAAATATCTTGCAAAACGTGGTAGATGCTCTCGTCCGGTAATATTTCTATTTGAGGAACATTTAAAGGAATTTAATATGAATAGTTTTATGTGTAACGTGGAGTGCGCCTCCATTTTTTTCGAAACCTGAAATTTAGAAAATGCTTATCAGTGTATTAAAATATATTAAATCACACCTCCAGTGAATCTTGAGTCTTTATGTAATAAGAAGATGATTTAGTATTTAGGATCAGCTTACGGTGACTTAGGTCCCTACGCCCCCCCCCCCAGACTTGAAACATCCCCACTAGGTATTAAGTATCCGTACACACACGCGCTCGCACGCGCACACACGCACATGTACACACACAAACACACACACACACACGTAACATAGCCTCGCCGACTTGCCGGAAAAAGTTGAGATTTTCATATCATCTGAACCGTTAGCGTGAGTATAAATTAGGCAAAGAAATCTTCAGTTTGGTTATTTTTCCTATTGAGCATTGTGATTAAAACACTTGCTCATAACATCAGAGTAAACTGTAATTTTGAGAATTCTTTGAGAATATATTGAACCATAACGAAAGAAGTTGCCATTATTAGGAAATTTCCCTTTAACCGCGCCGTAACCCATTGAATTATCTCTACTCTTATTTACCTGTTTGTCCGTATCAACAGCCTCACGAAGGTTAGTTACCATGAAATGAACAGGAAAACCTTTCACTCCGTCATCAGGAATCGGACAGACCTTTTGACACAAAGGACAAACAACAATATTCGATTTTCACTGCATGTTTTTGCCCAATTTACCAACACTACACTCGCAACACCAAAGCATTACACCTGGCAGAATGACGACCCGCGAGATCTTGGAATCTGTTAAAGCAAATCCCGCATTCGAGAAAGTTTTTGTCGATATTTCTCGCGAGAGTACTAGACTTGGCCATTTTTGTGTCGTCATTAAATCGTGATTATGGCGAGATGGGGTCAAATGTTAATGATAATGGGACCGGGTTTGTGATAAAGAGACGCGTGATCATATTCATAAGTGTCTGGTCTCGAACTTTAATTGAAACTTGCCAAGATTTTTAGGTATAACTCCCATTGCACCAGATCCATTTAAAATACAAGTTATTAAATAGTAACATTAATCAATGTATTTAAATGATAACTTGTAAAATATAGCACTAGTTTGCTAAACCACGGAACTATCAGACGTTAAATGATACTTACTTGATACGTACATTATTTAAAGGGAGTTGTCAAAATTGTGTCGATGTGATCAAAGGTCGTTTTTCAAATTGAAGTAATATTTACATTACACTAGGGGATATATGACTGTAATGTTGTAAGCATTTGTATCTAGTGAGGTATGACCTTACTCATTGCAAAATTACTTAACATATATGAAAGATGAACAAGTCACGACCAAGAGGTATTTAATCTCGAAATTGCCTCGAAATCGGGAACTAGAATAGAAATTGCAGGAATTCTATAGGCGATCTACTAGCAATTCCCGGGGAAAAATACAAAATGTCAGTATTTTAAAACTGGCTCTACGGGGCGCCACCATTGGTCGCCTTTCATCTAATTATTTAACAGATACGCGTGCGTACTGTATATTGTCGTTGTTTTTCCAAAAATTCAGAATAATTCGAAAATATATTGCTTTAGATGGTTCGTAAAAATTACTTTTTATTCTGTTTGATCTAAAACAATTTGTTTCTTTCGCACTATATTCAAAACAACGGCAGAGAATTTCTAATATCCCACAAGAAGTATGTGGAAAGAGTTCATCGCTAGTGCCATTTTTTTTAAATCAAGCAATGAAAAGTAAATGTATAAAGATTACCCATGCTTAATTAGTTAATTATAAAATATTATTAAAAGGGGTATTCCAGAAAAGTTGGACTCCTCTATTGTTTTGGTTACGCGCTACATGGTTTTCGCTTTCTTTCACCGCATTCAAACATAAACACTCTCACTCTCTGTTAACCTGATGAATGGGAAGTGCCTCGAAAAATATCGTTGTATTTTTCAACTTATTATGCACTGTTCAAAAAACTTGTACGTGAATTGACTCTATCTAAACTTGACTCTCATCAAAACCTCGGACTTTACATTACACTTTATCAGTTGCGTCTTCTCTTCAACTTCAATTCAAGAATATGCCATCTCGGAAGAAAGTTAACTTCGGATCTCATAGTCCAAAATATGCTTTTTACTCGTGGTATGGAACTCGAACATCCGTTTGTGGCCTCTCTTCTTCATCGAATTTGGAAAAAGCTCGCATTGCCAGCAATCCAATCTCATCTAACTTGCTATATCATCGGGGTTCATCGCAATGATCAGTCTGAAACATTTCATTTCTGCATTTGCATATCGACAAGCGCTTACAAGCAAGTAAGTTCCATTTATTGTTTCTACATCCCACGTTAGCATCATTGCCAAATACTCGCCAGTTCACTACACGTCGTAAAGAAAACCTTTAGCATTAGTAGAGGCGACTTACAAACATAAGGACAATCTGAATTAAAATCGGTAGGAGAGGTCCGCTCTGCTATCATTCAAGAAATCAAGATTCTAACATTCTTCAAATCTCATAAGGTCCTAACTGATGTAAATCTAAGGAAATGACGATTGTTGTCCCAAATCTAAGGACCACAGTGCACAATCGTCGTCATAGCCACCAAGAAACCATCCACCACCAGAAAACGTGGTCCACTATCCCAAATGATTATCTCTCAAACACGGAAAAGTGAAGAAAGATCAGCACTCTCTAAAGGTCTTAAATGCCATACCTACCAATCCCAAAACCGATGGAATTTATAAAGTACGACGTGACGTGGGACGCTTCTTCAGACGCCGCCTTCCATGAACAGGACAAAGAGATGGCTTATGATCCCACACCTCCCGACCCATTCGAGAAGCTTCAGCCCAAGAAGTCTGACTGGACACCGAATCCGGGGGGCAACCTTCGGGTTCTTGATGACACCATCTTTGATATACAGCTAAAAGTGAAGTCATCTGCAGAGGAGAGGAAACACGTTTACGTTACGGGGACAACATCACAGGTCCCGAAAGTCATGCTCTCAAGTCTCTCGTGAAAACAACAACATTGTAATAAAGCAGGCAGACACAGGAGGAGCCCGTGGTTTGTCTGGCGGAAGGACTTATACCTCACCGAAGCCAATAGACAACTGTCGGATGGCTCATTATACAAGCTTCTTGAGAAAATGATCCGGACTCTAAACAAGAACCAAAGTCTTCATCAAAGGCTTACAGTACATGATTTCATCAAAAAGGAAGAACTCCCGCCAAATGCTACGAACCTCTTCAACAGCCCATCACGTACTTCGCAGTTTTATATGTGCCCAAAGATACACAACGAGAATAACCCGGGACGCCCCCATCGTATCAAGCAAATAGCTGTTCCGACAACATGAATCTCACAATATCTTGATGATGTAACGATACCATTGGTGGAAAGCTCTGCCTACCTACCTAGGATTGCATACATGCGCTTCACATCTCTTTTGATAGCTTCAAATTCAAAGGAGCTGGACCTTTGGTTTTTACTATGGATGGTCCTCGTCACTCTACTCTTCAATTCCACATTGATGCCTTGAGCAGTTCCTGGAACTAAAGGACCATCAAGCCTCAACTACTAGAACTCTCCTGCGTCTTGCTGAACTGTGTGCTCACGCTCAATCATTTACACATTGAGTAAGCATATCTTCAGGATTAGGGCGTTGCCATGGGAACGAATTGCCCAGCCTTTGCCTGCCTTTTCATTGGGGTTGTTGAACAGAAAAATTTTGCATTCCTACAAAGACCTGTTCAAGAATTCTCTTAGTGCGATATATCGACGATTTAACTTTGGTGCTACATTTCTTGCACGCGTGCTGAGTTGGAATCATCATTGATCACTGTGAACAGTTTCCACCCCCTGCTCTCAAGTTCACTGGGATATCTCGAAGACAAAAATCACCTTCTTGGAATCTGTCTGGTCAATTAACCATGTCAACACTCCTTGACACGTCCATCCACGACAAGACCCCAGACGCTTAATAAACTACTTACTACAATCAATACGAGTCCACCACCTAAATGTAGGGGGAATGATTCCGTATTCACAGCTCTTACGGTTGCCCGCATTGCCAGCTCCGATGATGACTTCAAGGTAAACAAGGCCGCTCAGGAGACTGAGTCTTTTTCAAATGGAATACCCTGCCGATACAATTCAGAACGCCGTTCCAGCGAGTATCAGCAATTGATAGGATGTGAAGCACTCCAAATCAGCTGAACAACACAAGATCATGATAGGATACCCCTCGTCATCTCGTGTCATCAGCTAACCTTCCCATCCGGAACATTCTCCTCAAACAAAAAACTATGTTCACACTCAGCAAGGACGCACCACTAAGACAATCTTTGATAAACCCAGTTGTCGCTTTCAGGAGAGAACGGAACCTTGCCAACTACCTCGTCCCGTGCAGCATTTCCTGATCCCAGACATTCTTGCTGATGGCACCAAACCCTGCAAGCCGCCGTCTTTGCGGAACCTGCAAGTATCTGCCGGGGATGTCACCCAAGTCAACGACCAAAGGGACATTCATATCAACATAAGCGCATCATTTACGCCTCAGTCTTGCAAGAGATGTCGCATGGTATACTATTGGGAGACAAAGAAACATCCTTTCATCAGATTTTCAGCTCATGTTTAGATCTATCAAGAAAAGCAAAATATGCCGGTTGCCAACCACTTCAGTTCAGACGCCTCCCCTGGATGACCTTTCGTCACCGAGGTCATGTCGACTGAAGGCAAACCGACCATCAAACGGCACATTGCGAACAGCGGGTCATCAACCAGTTGGGAACACTGCCCCTAGAGGCATTATAGCATGTTTAAATGCTTTAATAACTTTTTCGTTTGTGTTTATGTTTATATCGTGATGCCTTTGCGCGTTTTCGCTCGCGCCGCTACACCGCTCTGCATTTGCAACGCCGCGCTGCGCGATCTTGTTGGTCACGCGCGCTCCATTGTTTTCCCGCTTTTCTTTCACGCACTTAAGGGTTTATAGAGGATAATTGAAATAATCGTCGATTTTTCTAATTTTTGGATATATGGTATTTATTGTGTAGGTGACAATCTGAAATAAAAAATGGGGGTCACCGCCTTCGTTTTAGCTATAGGCTGTTCAAAAAAGTGTATTATTTTCAAAAATTTGTACAGAGCTCTATGGGAAAACCGAAAATGTGTTGTAGTTTTTAGCATAAAATTAAACAAATCGAACGATTTTTGATTTTTCTACTTCTGTTAGGACCTTTATAAGATCTTTTCTGCGCACTAATAAAAACTGGGTGCCACCTACTGAGTTTTTTCGAGAAAAACGACGAAATAGGCCCAAAAATGGCAATTTTCCTTTCCAGTGCGTCCTGTTGCCTGCAAACAAAACCAGCTTACATTGCGTTTTTGACGCATAGAAATAAGCGCAACCCATACTCAGTACGGGCGTTCACCAAGAGAATTGCTCTTGTTGACACATAACAATAAAACTCTGGGTGGATTGGATGGGTGGGGTAATTTTGGCGGGGCTAGTGAGTGAGTGAGGAGTGAGTGATGAGTGAGTGAGTGAGGCGTGATTGGAGTGAGGTGAGTGAGTGGTGATTGAGTGCGTGAGTGAGGATTGAGTGGAGTGAGTGAGTGATTGATGAGTGAGTGAATAAGCCTATAAGTGCATTGCGAACATTTTGTTTCAAATTAGGCAAACATATCTGTTTAAAATAGAGGCCTATATCAATGAACCTATGAAATTAGGTAATTCAGCAGGGCATGTAGGGAATTGAATAGGGTAGGCTCGCTTTATCGGATTTAATTTGTTTCAGATAACACTTTCCCCCCAGCACCATTTCAATACGTTTCCTATAAAAAACGGGTTCCTTGACTTTGAAGCTCAGACCCCTAAAATTCCCCCTCTTCCTGCCCATTTCTCTAGGGAATTAAGTTCTGAATACAACTACATTAGAAATGCATGCCATGGCATACGTGTGTCTCATTTCGGTAATTGCGAGAGATATTGGCTCTTAAAGGCAAACGTGCAAAACGTTTCTTGCTGTTTCATTCACACTTTTTTCGGGAATCTGTCATAAAAACCACCAAATTTAAGAACGTACAAAGAACCACACTCCCCGACACACCCATCTAACATGGTTAGGGGGTGTTTGTTTGTCGTTATTCGTTTAAATGTCGTAATCAAGGGCGTTGTCGGCAATCGTGCCCGCTTACCCCTAACGACAACCCCCCCCCCCCTCCCCCCACCCCATGCATCTATGAAAACGATTCGGTACGGCCCCCTGCACTGTAAAAATACTGTAAATTTTAACAGTAAAATCCTGGCGCAATCTGCAACAAATGACCAAGTAAAATTATAGTATAACTGTAAAAATATTTAATCAAAACGCTTAAAAACATCTATATTTGTGAGTTATTACAGATATTGTGAATGTGTGGAGAGTAAAAAAGCACCTGACAAACACCCTAATTAGTAGGCATCCCCATTTTTTACAGTGCAATACTTACAGTTTTACAGTTTGTTGTAAAATGTATTACATCAAACTGTAAAATATACAGTAATAATTTGGATGAAAACCTGTAAAAGCTATATTTTTACGGGAATTTTTGGCAGATTGCCTGCCCCAGGATTTTCCTGTAAAATTTACATTAATTTTCCCCTGTATACTTTTAGTACTTAATGGTATAATTGAAATCATAGAGTGTATAATTAGGTTGTTACTCATTAATTTCGAATAAAGTCTTCACTTTTAGATTTGGTCATGAGATGCCTGAAAATTGGACATAAAATTTACGTATTTTCCTGTATTTCCAAAATTTACAAGCCAAATACTGTAGTTTTGGGAGTTTTTTTTTTTTTTCAGTATTTCCTTCCTGGCCTTACACGTAAGTTTTTTACGTGTGGATGTGATTACCATCGGTATTAGGCGACCCGACAAAAAGTACAACTAAAAAACGGCAAAAATTCTCGCGAGGAACTGTGCATGCATCACTCGCCCTACGAAAGATCTCCTACGCTCTGACTGCGAGTGGCGTAGTGGCAGCGCCAACTGACACGCAGTAGCAGAATGCATTTTCTCTTCAATTATGCCTCTATAAACCCTTAAGGGTGATAAGGATCATAAAGCTAACGCCAGGATTTTCTTTATTTCAGATATATAGTATTTTCATCGGGGCAAACTGAGAAATTGAAATAAAAAATGGGGTCACCGACTTAGTTTTTGAGGTATGGCGACGTGTCAAAAATCACATTTGTCGGGAAAAATTGTACAGAGCTCTATGGGGAAAATGAGAAAAAGACGCATTTTCCTCATAAAAAATAAAATTCTGCGGCCAGATTTTTATTTTTTAAAATATTGTTAAAGTCATATGTCAGATCTTTTTTAAGCGCATCAATAAAAAGAGGGGGTCACCGACTTAGTTGTCGTGAATGAAACTGTCAAAATGTACAAAAAAAATTACACTTTTTTTCATTTAGTGCGTCTTGCGTTAACTGTTTGGGCGCAGCACTCTTCGCGTACTACGCCACCAAACTAGCGCCAGGTATACACGATATAACCCATAAACGTGATTATGATAGAATTTACGGTATCGCAGGTGCGTTTTCAATTAAAATGGAACGCTATAAGTGACATAAACGCAGAAATATAACAAAATTACCCTTCAAAAAAGTTAGAAAGATGTTCCAACATATATTATGTAACATTGAAGATTTTTTTTAAACTTCTCCCAACACCACAAACTAAATGATATGAAAAAATTCACATGACACGATCTAGATTGGAAAAAACATCTTCATGTTTTTATATTTAATTAAACCACACGTTTGAGTTTTTCACGGTAATTAAGTTTTCTGGTTCACTAGTCCGAAATTGGAACGGGTTTGTATTCCAATTTGTAGGTAAAATGATCCGATTTTCCACAAATATCTATTAAGGTTCGACATTCCGATTGGTAGTTAAGAAAGGCTCGCTTTTCCAAGCTATAAAAGGTGCGCTATTCCCGAAACCAACTACCGGGCCGCGTGTTATATTTTCCGAATTTCAAAGGTTCGCATATTCCAAACTTTTAATGAAAAATTGATTTGTAGCAGACAATTCATGATAGGATCAGTTTAGTTTCAAGGATTAGGGTTAGTAAGGGTTAGGCTAT
>JAMKCH010026370.1:0-19570 GCA_023653785.1 Ophioderma brevispina
TTGTAAAGTATACACTAATTTGCATAAATCCAAAATGGCGCCATTCATACAATTTGGAGCAGATGTCAAACTTTTGAATCGGTTAATAATCTGTTATTGCACTTACAGGACCAAAACACATTTCCTATCAATGGCTATATAATGCTTAATTGCTAGAGTAACCCCACCTACATCCTACACCCCTCACGTCACACACACGTGTGGTCGGAAATTGTATCTATAATTTAATATAATTATTACCTTCATGGTAAAATTTGTCATAGTAGAATATGTGAATATGTTTTCATGGCCCTTTGGGGCACAATACAAAATACAAGTTTTCTCCAAAAGCGTTACCAAGCACTACCAACAACCTACATTTAAAAAATTGAAAAAAAAATGTGTTAGTGGTGAAGAAATCCAGCTCATATGAGGCCTATCATTACAAACCGCACGGCAGATGACACATGCGGTCCGAGGAATGTAGTTTTCAATAGCCAAGATACCCAAGTTTTCATCGAGAAATCCAGTTTTATCGCTGGAATCCAGTTTTTCACATGGTTAAACCAGGATCTTCAATGAGATTCCAATTTCTTCACCGAGAATTAGTTTTTGTTCACTCGAAAACTTTTTTCTTTGGCGATATAACCAATTAAACATAAGAATCCAGTTTTTTCAATCGAGAATTGGGGACGTAACCTCACAGTCATCAATGAGGTGGCTAATTGTGTGCGGTTTTCTGAGTCCAGTTGAGGGTTGACCCTACTTTCCTCTATTGCAAACCTTCACACCTTTGGGCTTGTTAGATAGAGCTGTCACAAACTGTCTTTAGGTTCAAGTAGAAGATGACCATTGCTCAGACCAACTGGCGTTTGATCCACGTGATCCATGGGATGTTGCGACTGCAGTGTCATGGACTGAGTAGCAAGTGATTCCGTTGAATTCTCTGATCCTTAAATAGTGTTAGTAGGGGGGATAGGTTACCATGTTCATCACATTTCTCGGTGACCTTAATCGTCTGATGGATCTTCCAAAGGTTTGCATGAGGTATGCCAGGCAGAATTGGAAAATATTCTACAGGCGTCGCAAAAATGTCAACTGCTAACTATTGCCTCATTCAGAATGCAACACATCTTGTTGAATGTACGCTGTGACTCCATCCTGTGCAGCGTATTCAGCAGTTTGAGTATGCCAAAACAATAGTTGATGTATGTAACGTGCAAAGATGCCACCCCATCCAGCCCCTGCGAGCATTCTGAGGAGGTTGACACAAGACGGAGTCTTGGCAGCAACTGTCTTGGTGTGTTTACAAGGTTCTTTTGGTGTTGTCGCGTGAACAGTTTTTTCATCTAGATGATGTTTCATTTCTATTTTAGTGCAGTGGTTTGCAAAGTACGAAAATAGAGCCTGCAGTCTTGGGTTTGCTGAGTTTCAAGTGTCACGGTGGAAGAAGTGGCTTACAGTGATATGTCTATGAGCTTAAAGCACAAAGGCTCCAAAGGAATCAGCAGCTATTCCAAGTACCTTATCGTCTGCATAGGAGTCAACTGCGAAGAAACTCCTTCGGCATCTGAGATATAAATGTTGAAGGACGGGTGCCAGGACATAACCGTTGTGGGGCACCATTCCGAAGTTTGGGCTGTCTATGGCATCCCCATTGATGTCTCCAGGACGAAAGATCCGGGATAAGGATATGAACTTGACAACTTGAACATCAGTGAATATTTTGAGTAGCGAAAGGTAGAGACCTCCATGTTAGACTGTATAATAGGCCGCATATAGATCAACGATAAAGACTGCTCCAAACTTCTGCTTCTTCTTGACGGCTGTCTCGATATCATTGGCAAATCTTGCTATCTGATCTGTTGTTGATTTTACCTCTTTGAAAGGCCCATTTGGGTGAGGGGTAGATTTGCCTTTACCGGAGCATGATCCTACTGAGTAATGGTAAGAGGTAAAGGGTTACGGACCTGTATACAGGAACGGAGTGCCCATCTCTCTTTCGAAGTCGATTGGGCCAGACTCCACCATCTAACGTTGCTGTAGGGGGCTCGCTACAAAACCTCCTCTCATCGAGTCTGTTACCTTCCCGACTTTGAATGCCTGCCCCATTTATACACCTGGTGGAGAGGATCATTAAGGTAAAGCGCCTTCTCAAGGGCACAAACACTGTTGGCCGCAGTGGGACTCGAACCCACGACCTTTGGATTTCGGGAACGATCCACACCCCCCCCCGCGCTCAATCCACTGGACCACACGTTGCCCTCAAAAGTACCAGTCCTCCAAGCCCCAGTCTCCTACGATACCAGTCTCCCAGCAGCTGATATATCAGCGAGATGGGTCTGTACTCTTGGCTCGCTTGCTGGTTTCTTGGGCTTGCTTGCTGGGTTCCTTGGGCTTCAGGATTAACTTTACGTTTTGAAGTCATCCATCTGATGGAATTGCCTGTGATTCCATAGATTAGAGAGAAAGGAATAGGAGCCATCGCAAGCTTCAGGTGCCATTATGCTCCAGAATTCTGTTATGGATGCGGTCATTGCCAGGAGGTTTCCCATTCTCGAACTTTGATTGCTCGGTGATCTCATCATAGGGTGAATGGTTAAGACATGGGACTCAACTGGTAGAGAGGTTGTAGAAGTTTTTAATCCTCTCGTAAACAGTCACAAGCGTGGGCTTTGCCTGTGGTGTGGTCTTGCCACTTTCCATTGGTGACAAGTACTGAGACCGTGGCAATTTGCAGAGACAGGACACTGCTTATCTGGACAGCTACGACCCAGTGAGCTGTTGACATTGTTCCAGGCCTTGCAGCTTAGTGGGTAGAGTTGATATTGGATATTTCCCCCTCATCCCATTCCTTCTCCCAACAGTGGTTGTAGGGGTGCTGCCTCTTGAATGGAATATTTAGCTGCTTGGTGGAGCATAGATCAGAAGTCGAATAATGTGTCCGGTGATGTGAAGACTGAAGAAGCCATGTGGCACTTGGATTATAATTCACTAATGAGTTTGTTTGAACTTGGGCCACTTCGCTTTCCTGAAGTTCCATCTCTTTTTGTAAAGCCGAGAGTGACCTGATGTCCTGATATCAGAATAGGACAGGCCTGATCTGGTGAATTCTAGGATGGATTTTTCAGGAGCAGCAGGATTCGGATTTCCCGGTGACTATTTACCGGTCGGGAGAGGTAACGCCCAATGAGTGGCTTGGTAGACCAGGTGGGACCCTTACGATCAGACAGCAGTGGCGTGTTATGAATATTCATTCTCCCCAGAACATACATTTTTATCATATTTATGTGCTGCCTACTTTTCAGCCACATAGGGTGTATGCAAATAAGGACATGGCTTACACAAGTTACCAGAGATATTCAGAAGAAAAATAGATTAATATGGAATATAAATTTAAAGTCCATCCAAAAGTTGTGTTCACATGTTCACAAATTTTTGTTTCACAAAGTTTGATCCCATAAAGGTAAAACTGTATACTTGACAGCCATTGGGTTTTATCCAGTAAGGACTAGCTTCTCCTAGACCATGTGAAGTAGAATACACTTATGAAATGCAATGTATGTACTGCAAAGATATCTAGGAGAAGAAATACCAGCAAAAATTAATAAAAATCGAAAATTGGCGGCAATTTTGTAAATTTATGCAATTAGTTATGCTTCCCACCAATCCGGTTTCGTATTCTATCTCACGTATGGAGCATAATATACTTATTTAATGTAAACAATTCATTTTACGGCTGCAACAGTAATCTAGGACAGCTTACAACAAAATGAATGTAAAAACATGGAATTGGCGGCATTTTGGATTTTGCAATTAAGGCATACTTCAACCACTTGGATTTTTTGGACTTTTAGTATGTCATTCTGGGGACCTTATAGAAATCTTGTGGTGAAAAAATTCTATTGCAATTTTTTTCGTCATATCATAAATTTCCCAGCCTAATAAGACCATACGGCAACCTAATAAGGACAGAATCGGAGAATTTAGTTATTACTGTCCGAACGGACACATACTACAAACTCGTATTGAATGGGGAATCGTTCTTGGAACACTGCCGTTTTCTTCTTATCTTTGTCAATTCTACCGCTGTAAAAGGTTAACTTATGAGAATTCTACAGACGTAGCCTTCACTTTGTAGCTCTTCCTGCAAATTTCAAATATTTTTCAAATCATTGATAGTGTCTTTAAGTCTGAACGTGCTGAAATGCGCGCATAGCGCACAAAATTCGCCAAATTTAATTTTTCTCAAATTTAGGCTGAAATCGGTAGAAATTCCCCGTAAAAGAAGTAAGAAAATGCATATTTTGGTCCATATCGTCCTGCTTTTTGGAGCCAGAGGGGGCAACTTGCCCCCCCCCCCCGGTCGGTACGCCACTGATGGTTTTCAGAGAATAAAATGGCTTGATTAGCTGTCAGATGGGACTTGAAACAGTCGACCACAGCAGTCGGCAAAGTTTAAAATGTTGCGTAAACTTTGGGCGCCTTTTGGTACGCGCGTCAGTTACACGTGTCTCCAGTGCGTAGTATATACGACACTTTGAACACCGTAATGTCGCAATGTTATTTTGAATCACAAAAAATGGGTATCTTGTCTAAATAACAGAAAAAGTAGAACCATGACCCCTACTTTTTTCTTTAGCAATCGAAAGATTTTATAAATGCGCAACTTTTGTCAAATTTTCAAAAAAAGTTATCGAGCCGATTTGTTGTAACAATTCAAAATATTTATAAAAAAAGTGATTTTTCCATAGACTTGTGTACAAATTTTAGGCTAAAAAAGCTTTAAAATAGGTCTTTTGGATGACCTGTTTCTCAAAAACGAGTCCCGTGACCCCATTTTTTTATTTTTGATATTTGATTCATATCGATGAAAGCATGTTTACACGAATTCTTGGGGGAAATGTTCAGTAGATTCTATCATGGACCATCCACCTTAATGCGAAAATAACGAATGACCCAATATTGCAGGTACTTTTGTAATTGGGACATCCCTTTCAAAGATCATCCTGTAGCTTACAGAGAATTGGTAAAAAAAAGAAATAAGGTGACTTTGTCTAAGTGTTTATAGCTCTGATACTCTTTGATCGAAAGTTCAACACGCTCACAATTCAGAACATTACCATCTTTGCAATTTCACAGTCCACGTAGAACTGTCGACCTTAAAGTTTCAATGGTATTTTATAGTCTTATTTATATATATTTATTATATTAATATATTTTCTATACCGTAGTCTTTCAACGTAGTCGCTGAGAAAAATGTTTTGAATTGTCAAATCGGTTCACTTTATATGACACTATCATACCAGAGGGTGTTTTGAGTCAATCCCACAATGCACCAGTTTTGGGAAATTTCACCCCAATAGGGTCATGTGATCCCATCAAAATCCTATTCTTAACACATAAAAACCCTGACATTCATGCTCATTTAGCCCACAAAACGTTAGTACTTAAGGAATTTTTAGCATGATTATGAAATATCTTGTGGTTCTTAAACTTTTGGGACACTTTTGTCCATAAGTACTAACAGGTGTTTTGTACAGTACAGTATAGGAACATTGCTATGCATCATGGGATTGATTCAAAACACCCTCTGCTATCATACGATGTACAATGAAGCGGAATATAATCGCATAGTTATTGCGTGTGTTAGATGTAGCTGTGTAGACCTAATAACTTTTTTCAGTTTAGAAGTAAATCATGATGGAAGAATCTGAAGAAATATGACAGAAGAATCTGTGATATTATCAGCTTGACAAATACATACCATATCAAAATATACTGACACAAAAAGGGGAAAATTATACCAGTTTTTTCTTTTTGTTTCAGTTATCCTTTATAATTACCAATTTAACAATTTATTAACCTTTTTATACAGTCATTTACACTTAATAATTAATTTATTCATTTTAAGCATGGTAACGGAATTACACTAATTATATAGTGCTACACAAACTGATCTGCAATTTTCTGGGGTGACTGTTTTAAGTCAGAAGTCCTGATATTGTGTCTATAGTATAGTATTAAATGTCCTTTCTGACTTAAATGCCCCCTTAAGGCATAGTATTATTAAATACCACTTTTGAAGTGTTATTATGTTGTGCCATTATGACCTATTACAATTAGCAACAAGGACCATGTTTTAGGTACAGGTTTATCACTAAATGTTTTCTTAACTTACTACTTGAAGGTAAGCGACTCTATCTGTCCCATTTTGGCTAGACGGAATTGCCCTAAATACAGAAGGAACCGTATAACCATCAAATCGGACCTTCAATGGTTATACTATATATCTAACCATCAAACGGACCTTTTGATACATGGCCTATACTATATCCAACTAAGACAGTAAAAAACAAATAGAACAAAACCCAAAAAACAGCAACAACAACAAAATGAAAGAAAAAAAGAAGATGTGTGCACATCTTTTTAAGATATCAATTCTGACTTTTGAAACCTAAGTTTTGCTTTTCTATTCTTTTTCTACACAAGTTTTTATGCATGGCAGGTCCCTGCAGGTGTTGAATCCTTTTTGGGCGTTGGGAACTCACCAGCTTATCTCAAGCTAATAAATTGCAATTTTGCAGAAACCAGGTAACATATTGACTTCATTTAAACTGTATTCTAATTCTGTAGTAGGGTTCTTTTTAATGAATCTACTTTCTGGTATTCTAAAACTAAAAATTTATCTTTTTTGTTTTCGCACTACATGTAACTTTAGTCCGGCTGTCGCATGCTCCTCCTTATGTACAAGTATCATAATGCCATTAACTTAAATCCCCCAATGGAGTAGTCATGCCAAATAGTTGTAAACGATACACCACCAATTTTTTGTCTCACATTCTCCAAAATTTTTCCACCCTTCATGCGAATAAAAATTACCTGATTCCACCTTGAAAGTATTCATTAGAGTGTTATCAACAAGAGGATAGTCGTAATATCTTCAACTTTTTATGAAGTGAAATTTAATGAAATTTCAAGACTTGTACTTAGATTCTTCGTGACGTGACTCAGTCCTGATTTTGTATTGCCAGGTGACTGGAATGTCAGAATGAAAGTATTCGCTTGTATATATAAAAATTACTTTGATGTTAGTTGTACTGGTGCTAAAGGTAGCAGAGTGTTTAGCGAAAGCACCGGTGTTATATGAAAATTGGAGGGGACATGTTGTCAGTGGTCAAAATTTGAAGGCTCCACAACAATGTCATAGCTGATACACATAATGTTTTGGACTCACATGTAGACTGTTAAAGGCATACTGTTAAAGAAACGTCATGTGAAGTCCCAATTATTGGGACTACATGTAACTTTGGCTCTGTGGCAGCAGCAATTTCCCTGTGCATGTAAAATTTTGTATTATTCGGCCCATTTTGAGGAAAAATCGGGGTTGGCATTTAAATTTTAGTTTCTAATCGAACCCTGCCTTACACAACACACCACACAAGAATGTCTAAAAATTTGGCGAAAGATTTCAAAAATGGACTAAATACAAAAAATATAAATGTACTAAGGCCAAGGGAATTTGATTTTAGTTCTGTTGGGCAACGCTCAGTTTGCCCACTGTGGCCAAATATTTCATTATTTTGGAAAAAAATGGTTTTCTTGAAACTTGATAATAAAACATATTTCAGTTGCTCAAACTATTCAAGCATCCCTTCCTGTTCATTTAAGCAGTTTCCTTGGAGGGGTGTCACAGTTTACCATTAATAAGAATTTTCCCCAGATTTCATCCCGAGTGTAGCTGATTGTAATAAATACTTGGTGCAAAAATGCATGAACACTGGTTTTGTAAAGTTTGAAGAATAAACTGCAAATACCTGTTTTGTTTAATTAGCAACTTTTTAAAACTGTGTTTTATGTTAACAATGTAAGGTTAGTAGTTTCGTCAAGATGCCTTTAGATGTAATAATGAAATTACAGGAAATAATTGAAATGACAGGAAAGAATGAATGACAGTAAATAATGAATAATGAAATCGCCTCGTCGCCTTGTTAAAAATCTCCAACAGGGGAAAAAAACTAAAACATCAACTCTTCGATCAGTAGGCATAATTTTAAGCATATCAAAATAAAACCAATATCATAGATCTAGCGGTGACTTTTTAATTACTATACAAAATATTATATTTCAAAATCTCTGCATGAGTCAGCCCTTTAAACCCAACACAACGACTTACCAAACAATACCACACATGGTAATTTTGTGGCAAATGTGCTAATGGATGTTCAACACATCAGCCATCTGTCACTGTGGACTGCGTGTTGATTGTGCACATCATTGTAGTACCTTGGGTAATTGGTAGTGTACATCCTAGTGGCTTTGGTAGTGTTGTGTGTATTACTAAGTGCTTGACAAACATAGTTGAAATGGTGTAAGGTTTAAAACCAAGAGTGCACTTAAAATCACACGTATTTAAAAATTTGTAGAAGTATGCATCCCCATATTTGGCAGAACTCGGTGGGATTTTTAAAGGGTCAGGGCCTGTCGCTAATAGCCTCGTCCCGAAGCCCCAGATTTTACGGAAATGGTCAACTTTTGGTATCAGAATAAATTTAAGCTACTATTTTTCTCATTAACCATGTGAAATCTTAGTGCCAAAGTATATTTGGTTTGGAATTTAGAGGTGAAAATGTGGCCCCATTGGTCGACAATCATTATTTTTACAGTACTCTGCAGGCTTACAAATCACGTTTTTAGCTCTCGTATCAAACGGATTGAAATATCAGCGCGAAACTGTACAGGGGGTTTTGGAGTGAAGGGTAATCTATCAAGATGAAAACTTCTTATCCTTAAATCGAGCCATCCACTTTGAGATGTTTATTTGGGAAATAATTGAAGACTCAAGCATTAATTTAAAAGAGATGTGAAACTGTAACTCTTTAATTATATAAGGGACTAGCAAATGTAACGATGAATGTATTATCTGACTCACTTTTTTCTGACAAAAATAACCTTGCGGAAACCATGAACGGAATAAAACCTGTGCTTTATTCTGTGAAGGGTTTCTGAATTCATGAGTATGTCAGAAAAAGTCTTGTGTCAGATTGGTCATGTTTATGGAAATTCCAAAAATGTCCCCCAGGTTCAAGTTCCCACGTTTTCCAGACAGTGTGCCAGACTTGTTATTTTATATTATAATAGGTGATAGTATTTACAACAAAAGGACAAGTACAAATCGGAACCCCTTTGGAAAAAGGCCCACAAATAGTTGCCCAGACAACAAATTGGACTAGAATTGGACCAGATATTAAGGTGTTTTGACGTGTGATCTGTTTACGCGCAAGCTGTTTTGAGCTTTGAGCATTCAATTTAGCACCCACTGCCTGCGGCAAAAGAAAGACTTTGCATTTTGAGGTGCGAAAGTTCCACGCGCAGATACCGTAGATTTCTGTGTGTTTGGTTTGCGTTTATTCGCATGAAAAAATTAAAACAAAAACAAATTGCGTCAATCGTGAGTCCTCTATGCCCGCGTTCAGGCGCGCATCCTTTACGCGCGCGTTCACTGCTTTACTGCATACCGAATGTGCCGCGAACTTCTCTTGCGGCCCAACGAGGCGCCCAAATTGTTAAAAAGACTACAATTTGAGTTGTTTTAGGCATTTAATGGAAAAAGTAAGTTGGTGACCCCCATTTTTTATTTTGAAATTTTGAAGAACGACATTGGGACCTCAACATATTTAGAAATTAAAAAATGTTATCAAGAAGTTTTTATTTTGTAGGCGAACCGCGATCCAAACGTCAAATTTTGACTTTTCCCATAGACTTGCGTGATTTAAAAGGTAACAACATACCTTTTTTGTTTTGGCTATAGTTCAAAAACAAAGTCAGTGACCCCCATTTTTTATTTCAGATTCTTAATCAGCACCGTTGTAAATACACAATATGTGAATTCTGGAAAATTTTATCGAGTAGTTCACTAACACGTCAAACCTCTTTAGGGCTCTTTCTGGACGCCTAATCCTGATAGGAAGTACTAACATTAAACAAATACTAGCATATATATGACAACAATCATTGGGATATGTTTTGTTTTGTATTTGTTGTCTTCATTAAAATTGAAGGGTTAAACATATTTGGAAGTGTTATTGTTATAAAATTCTTCACATTAAAGGTGCAATGAGAGATTTTGAGGCACCCAAATATTGTGTCATAATAGTAATTTCATACAGATGGACACTAAATAGATTTCTTACCTTGTATTTGGCTACAGAAATGTCTTAAAAGAGAGAAAAGTGATCTTGATTTGCTTATATTTCAATATAAAACATATATAGGCTAAATTTTGTATTTGCTCCTATACGAAATGAGAAATTTCACAATTTTTGTACCAAGGAAACATTTCTCAGCTATAATCCTTTCCGATGGGGTTATTTTTGATGGAAAGTTTTACAATAGTGCAAAATCCGAATTTTCACATTTTTTTCGTGGCTCCTGTTATGTGAAATCTCTCGTTGCACCTTTAAAGGGGCATTCTGTGATAACCTCATATTCCCCTGACTTAAAAAAAATTGAGATTTTTATATTATCTGAACCATTGGGCTAAATATAGTTTGTGTGTCTAATCTGTCTTTCTTGTGTTTTATTCAAAATAGACAAACATATAAACACCAGCATGACGTAGGAAAACAACTCTTCTAACCAGGCTATAAAAATGTCTTCCAAAGAAGTCCTCCATT
Organism: Ophioderma brevispina; assembly: GCA_023653785.1. Taxonomy (NCBI): domain Eukaryota; kingdom Metazoa; phylum Echinodermata; class Ophiuroidea; order Amphilepidida; family Ophiodermatidae; genus Ophioderma; species Ophioderma brevispina. The sequence continues at coordinate 10,656 of JAMKCH010026370.1, forward strand.
ATTCCTCCAAGACACACAGCTCAAAACTCCTGACTGGTCTCAACATCTTACATAAAGACAAGACCTTCAGTGATGTTGATATCCGTGTTGGCAAGGAGACCTATGCTGCTCATCGCCTGGTGTTGTCGGCTTGTAGCTCTTATTTTTCCGGGATGTTTACCGGGGGTATGAGTGAAGCATCCAAGAATGTTGTGGATATACATGAAATAGAACCAGAAGTGTTCCAAAGTCTGCTTGATTTTGTGTACACAGGTATGTTTTAATCGGGTGTGGCCATTTAGTGACCCCATGTCACTAGTGACCCTGTTGAATTCAGCAATAACAAAATAAAGTGCAGCATCACACGCACTTTATTCTGTTAAGGATGCTGAATTCATCAGGGTCAGTAGTGATATGGGGTCACTAAATAGCCACACCCATTTTAATCATTTGAAAAGTTAAATTTATGCATTTTCAATAGACGTGTGCTCGTTTTATCCCCCTAGCTTTATCCATGGGGTGGTTGTAACAGAACAAATGTCTGTCGTCCGTCACTCATTTAATGTCAAGGTACATTGCAGTAAGGGGGATACCGTAGAGTTTTGCTTGCTCAATTTTGGGCCAAATGTACTTTAATTAGATTTCTTATTTGAAATTTTATTGCTCAAAAATTGCTCAAATTTTTAAACACTTCACCTCAGAGTGTGTAATTGTATGCCCCGCAGAACTTACCGCCAAGTGTGTAGGGCATAATACTATGCCCTGAAGATGGGTGTTTCCATAAGGTGAGACCCTTTTCTGACATACTTTTCTGACACCCTATGAATTCGGAAACCTTAACGGAATAAACCACATAAACTGTGTGGTTTATTCTGTTAAGGTCTGTTAAGGTTTCCGAATTCATAGGGTGTCAGAAAAGTATGTCAGAAAAGGGTGTCACCTTATGGAAACACCCCCTGAAGACATTGGTAATAAGGTACTTTTTTCAGGGTTAATTGACCTTTGACTCTACCCCTTTTGGTGGGGCCATTGTGGCTGTGACTCTGCCTGAATAGGTCATGACCCCAAATCCACAAAAATAATCATAAAACCAAATTTGACCAAAATACATATCATAACCATTTACTGATACCACCCCTTTGAAAATTAGAATTAGCCAGCATTGAGCCTCGATCATGTATACACCTCATACTTCAATGCAGTAAATATTGGGAGTTTCTGTAACCTGACCCATCTGACACACTTTTTTCTGATACACTTATGAATTCGGAAACCCTTCACGGAATAAAGCACCTGTTTATTCTGTTAAGGTTTCCAAACTCATAAGTGCGTCAGAAAAAAGTGTGTCAGATGGGTCAAGTTACAGAAACTCCTGTTAATATTCAAGTTCACCATTTAATGCAATCTGGAATACTACTAACTATCGCCGTCAAAATCCATCAGTACATTTCAGATGCATGCTTGCATACCTGCCAAAATGGTGTACCATTCATTAAAAGCAGACATGGTGCACAGTGCACAAATTTAAAGATGTGTGCGTCAACAATTGCCGAGGGATTTTGACAGCAACTCTAAGTGGCATGATTTTACAACACAATTTTTGTTAGTGGACTAGATATATAGGCCAAAATCGTGCAAGGCTCAGGCAAGTGTTCTTTAAAGGCTGACTCAGAGATTTCCCGACGAGGGCACACTCAATTATCAAACAAATCATGTTTTTTGCATATACATCAGGGATATAGCTACGCCGGCCGGCGGCGGCCGGCCATGTCCGGCACTTGCACCCACCACCGGCACAGAAGGTCATTTGGGGGTTGCCGACACCCCGTCTTTACTTCAGTGAAATGAAAAAAGTAGCAACAAAAATGGCAATAACTCATAGTTTGTCCATATGTGCCAAAAAGTGTAGTACATTTTAAGATTTACAAACAGAGCAATCAGAGGAGCCTAGCTTAAACCATGATATATCATACATAATTGCTTGATCCATATTCTAAGTCCACTGTGTGAATTAACCACCTCCTAATTGAATTTCGGATACGAAATTTTTGTTATACACATGGTATATCTATCCTATGCTCTCTTATACTGTGCATAATGTAACTGCATAAAAACGAAGGTCTGATTCATCTCTTAACTTTGGATTCAGGGGTTTTCGAACTTCGCGCGAGTCTGACGGAGTCGACTCACGAAAATTGATACAGCGCGAGTCCACGTGGACTCGCGTAGAAACATATTGGACATGAATTTAGAATCTTCACAGTCACTCAAATTCTAAGTTTGTGAACGAGGTGCAGTGATTTGGAATGACCATTTACTAGTACGATTTTAAGCCAATTTTGGGACTCCTGCAAAACTGTAGGGGCCTTCTACAAGAAATTTGTCCGAGTCCATGGACTCGCGCACTTGGACTCACACGGCTCTTTACGAAATTCTACCCCTGGAATTAAGCATTTTAGGAAACAATCTTTAGTTCTAGATGATTATTTTTAATTACTACACAAAAATATATATTTCAAAATCTCTGAGTCAGCCTTTAACCTGGGGTTACCTGATCATGCTATCTGCTAGAAAAAAAATTGATGAAGGCATGCCCTTATTTTGTTTGTTCTCTTCAGGTTGCATTGAAATCAACACCAATAATGCCCAGTGTCTGCTCTCCGCGGCCGACATGCTACAATTAGATGAGGTTGTACATGCCTGCTGTACCTTCTTAGAATCTCAACTCCACCCTTCCAATTCCCTCGGCTTCTGGAAATTTGCCAAGGCCTTTTCGTGCCATGAGCTCATTGCCGTCAGCAAGGCTTTCACTCACAGTCACTTCTCTCAAGTCTGTAAGGAGGAGGAATTTCTGGAGTTGGATATCGAGGAACTCTTGGAGTTAACTCAGAGTGAGTTGTTAGCAGTGGAAACTGAATTTGAAGTTTTTGCAGCGACATTGCAGTGGGTCCTTCATGAATCGACTCTCTGGTATTCTAAAACTAAAATTTATATTTTTTGTTTTAGGCACTACATGTAATTTAGTCCGATGAGCATGCCTCCTCATATGTACAATATTCATAATGCCATTAACTTAATCAATGGGAGTCATGCCAAAATAGTGTCTAACTGATACCAAACAAAATTTTGTCTCACATTCTCAAAATATCACCCTTCATGCGAATAAATATACCTGTTCCACTTGAAAGTAGTCCGTAGAGTGTATCAAAAGAGGATAGTCGTAATATCTTCAACTTTTATGAAGTGAAATTTAATGAATTTCAAGACTTGTACTTCAGATTTTGACCGGTGACTTAAGTCCTGATTTGTATTGCCAGGTGCTTGATGTCATAATGGAAAGCTTTAGCTTGTATATTAAAAAAATTAATTGGATGTTAGCTTGTTACTGGTGCTAAAGGTAGCAGAGTGTTTAGCGAAAGCACCGGTGTTATATGAAAATTGGAGGGAAATGTTGTCAGTTGGTCAAATTTGAAGGCTACACAAAAAGTCCTAAGCTGCTACACATAATGTTTTGGACTCACATGTAGACTGTTAAAGGCATATAACTAAAAACGTCATGTGAAGTCCCACTATTGGATCCATTGTAACTTTGGATATGGGCATGCAGAATTTTCCCTGTGCATGAAATTTGTCTTATTCGGCCCATTTTGAGGAAAAATAGGGGTGTGCATTTTAATTTTATTTTAAATCGACCCATGCCTTTTAAACACCAACCACACCCCACACAAAAATGGTCAAAGCAAGATGACAAAATACTAAATACACAAATATACAGTTTAACATAGGCCAAGGAATTTGCTTCTTAGTTTCATGTTGGAGCGCGCATCAATTTGCCTGTGACAAATATTTCATTATTTTGTTGGAAAAAAAGGGTTTTCTTGAAAACTTGCTAATAAAAACATTTTCAGTTGCTCAAAATATTCCAAGCATACCTTCCTGTTCATTTAAGCAGTTTCCTGGGAGGGGTGTCACCAGTCAACCATTAATAATGAATTTTCTCAAGATTTTCATCCCGATTGTAGCTGATACTCAAAATACTTGGTGCAAAAAAATGCATGACACGTGGTTTTTAAACGTTTGAAGAAATAAACCATGCAAATACCAGTTTTGTTAATAGGCACTTGTAAACTTGTTTATTTAACAAATGTAAGGTTAGTTTTTTAGTGTATTCAACATGCCTTAGATGTAATAATGAAATGACAGTAAATAATGAAAGACAGTAAATAATGAAATGACAGTAAATAATGAAATGACTGAAATCGGACCTCGTCGCCTTTAAAAATCTCCAACAGGAAACTAGAATCAACTCGAGACATTGGCTATGTTGAAGGCATATCGAAATAAACCCAATATCATAGATCTAGAGGACTATTTAATTAATATACAAAAATATTATATTTCAAAATCTCTGCATGAGTCAGCTTTAACCCCAAACAAACGAATGTACCCAGGATACCACACATGGTAATTTTGTGGCAAATTGTGCTAATTGGATGTTCAACACACAGCCATCAGTCACTGTGGTGTTGTGGTACTGAGTTGTTTGATTGTGAACATCAGTTGTGGTACTTGTGGTAATGGTAGTGTACCATCCTAGGGGCCTGTGGTCTTGTGTGGTATAGTTGTAATTGCTTGCAAACATAGTGAATGGTGTAAGGTTTAAAACAAGATTGCAATTAAAATCACCACCTATTAAAAATTGGTAGAAGTATGCATTCCCCATTTTTGGCAGAAATCGGTGGGATTTTTAAAGGTCCATGGCCTGATCGCTAATAGTCTCGTCCCAAGAAGCCCCAGATTTACCGGAAGTGGTCAACTTTTGGGTATCAGAAGAAAGCTACTTATTTTTCTCATTTACCCTGTGAAATATTAGTGCAAAGTATCTTTGGTTTTGGAAGTTATGAGTGAAAAAAATGTGCCACCATTTTGTGTCGACCAATATTAATTTTTTACAGTACTCTGCAAGGCTACAAATCACGTTTTAGACTCTCGTATCAAACACGGATTGAAATACCAGCTGCAAAATTTACAGGTGGGTTTTGGAGTGAAGGACAATCTATCCAGATGAAAACTTTCATATCCTTAAATGAGCCATTCCCCTTAAGATGTTTATTTGGGAAAAATTAAGACTTCAAGCATTAATTCAAGAGAGATGTGAAACTTGTAAACTCTTTAATTAAAGACACTCTCAGTGATTTGATAAATCAGAAAAAAAGAAAAAATCATTCAAAAATCAGATTTGTGAATGTTTGTAACAAGTATAGGTATCCTTTTTTTTTTTAAAAAGTTATAAAACCACAAGCAATCTAATAAGGCAAAATCGGATATTTTAGTCATTACGTCGTTCCAGACACTTACTGCAACACGATAAGTGAAGGAGATTCGTATCTTTGAACCATCTAGCCATTTCATCCGTTTTGTTAAGCATCTTCAGTGGAAAAGGGTAATTAAGAGAATTCTACAGACCTATTCTTCCCTTTTAAAGCTATTCCTGTAATTTCCCTAATATTTTCACTCTTTCGGATAAATCACTGATAGTGTCTTTACTAAGGGACTAAGCAAATGTAAAAGAGGTATGGTATTATCGGACACACCTTTTTCTGACACACATGAATCGCGAAACCTTAACGGAAATAACCTGTGCTGTAATTTGTGAAGGGTTTCGAATTCATGTGTGTGTCAGAAAAAAGTGGTCAGATGGGTCAGGTTTATGGAAAATCCCAAAATTCCCCACGGGTCAAGTCGCAACGTTTTCCAGCGATGTGTGACCAGACTTGTTATTGATAATATCAGCTAGTTGCTATATTTACCAACAAAACAAGACAAGTACAAATTTTTTTGGACCCCTTGGAAAAAAAAGGCCACAAATAGTTGCCCAGCAACAAAATTGGACTACGAATTGGACCAGTATTAAGGTGTTGATGACCTGTGATCTGTTTACGCGCAAGCTGTTTTGAGCTTTGAGCATTCAATTTAACACCACTGCTGCGTGCCATAGAAGTACTTTGCATTTTGAGGTGCGAAAGTCCACGCGAAGATACCGTAGATTTCTGTGTGTTTGGTCTTTAGTTTTGCATGAAAAAAATTAAAACAAAAACAATCGGCATCGTGGAGTCCTCTATGCCCGCGTTCAGGCCAATCCTGTACGCGAGCGTTTCAATGCTTTGCTGATACGAATGTGCGCGCACTTCTCTTGGGCCCAACGAGGTGCCTCACATGTTAAAAAACTACAAGTTGGTTGCCCCCATTTTTTATTTGAATTTTGAAGAATGACATCGGCGACCTCAACCTATTTAGAATTTAAAAATGTTATCAGAAGTTTTTTATTTTGTAGGCGAAACGCGATCCAACATCAAATTGGGCTTTCCCATAGGATTGCGTGATTTAAAAGTAACAAATACCTTTTTTGTTTGGCTATAGTTCAAAAACAAAGTCAGTGACCCCCATGTTTTATTTCAGATTCTTAATCAGTACCGTGTAAATACCAAGATGTGAATTCTGGAAAATGTTAGCGGGAGGTTCACTAAACGTCAAAACCGTAAGGGTCTTCTGGACGCCTAATCTGATAGGAGTATAACATTCAAACAATACTAGCAAATATGACAAACAATCATTTGGGATTGTTTTGTTTTGATTGTTGTTCATTTAAAAATTGAAGGGTTAAAATATTTGGAAAATGTTAGTGTTATAAAATCTTCACATTAAAGGTGCAATGAGAGATTTGAGGCCCCAAATATTGTGTCATAATGAATTTCATAGAGATGGACACTAATAGATTTGATTTGGCACAGAAAGTCTAAAAGAGAGAAAAAAGTGATCTTGATTTTGATTATATTTCAATATAAACATATATAGGCTAATTTTGATTGCTCCTATACGAAATGAGGAAATTTCACATTTTTGTACCAGGAAACATTTTCTCAGCTTAATCCTTCCGATGGGTGTTATTTTGATGGGAAAGTTTTACAATAGCTGCCAAAATCCGAATTTTCACTTTTTTTTTTTGTGGCTCCTGTTATGTGAAAATCTCTCGTTGCACCTTTTTTACAAGGGGCATTCTGTTTTGATAAACTCATTCCCTGACTTAAAAAAAAATTGAGATTTTTATATTATCTGAAAAACCATTGGCTCAATATAGTTTGTGTGTCTAATCTATCTTTCTTGTGTTTTATTCAAAATAGATGAACAATTTAACACAGCATGACGTAGGAAAACAACTCCTCTAACCAGGTATAAAAATGTCTTCCAAAGAAGTCCGCCATGATCCTCCAAGACACACAGCTCAAAACTCCTGACTGGTCTCAACATCTTACATAAAGACAAGACTTCAGTGTGTTGAATCCGTGTTGGCAACGGAGACCTATGATGCTCATCGCATGGTGTTGTCGGCTTGTAGCTTTTATTTTTTGGATGTGTACTGGGGGTAGAGTGAAGATCCAAGAATGTTGTGGATATCCATGAAATAGATACCAGAAGTGTTCAAACGTCTGCTTGATTTTGTGTACACAGGTATGTTTTAATCGGGTGTGCATTTTGTGATCCCATGTCATAGGACGCCTGATGACATTCAGCAGCCTTAAAGGTTACTCAGAGATTTACGATGAAGGCAACTCATTTCAAGAAATTGTTATGTTTGTTTGCAGGTACATAATGCTTGTCCATATTAATAATTACTGTGTGAAAAATAGCTCAAATTGAAGTCCTTCATATAGAAAATTTCACCTTTGTTTGTTAAAATCCGAGATCGCGGAATTTCGTTATACATGATATCTACAGCAGTATTATATGTGCCTAAATGTTCACTGTAGGAAAAGAAAAATCTGATTATCTCTAACTTGGAATTGAGCATTTTAGGTGACTATCATTAGTTTTAGATGACTATTTTTACAGAAAAAAAAACTATACTTCAACATCTCGAGTAAGCCTTTAACAGAATAAAGTGCAGCATCACATGCACTTTATTTCTCCCGTCTAAGGGATGGATGAACTCATCAAGGTCACTAGTGACATGGGTCACTAAATGGGCCACACCCATTTTAATATTCAAAAGGTAAAAATCCTGCATTTTCAATCGATGTTTTATCCCCTGGCTTTATCCATAGGGGTGTTGTTGTAAATGTTGTTGTCCCTCCACATACTTGTTGTATGTCCAGGTACATTGCAGCCAGGGGGATACTGTATAGCGTTTGCTTGCTGAATTTTTGGCCAATCACTTTTAGATTTCTATTTGAAAATTTTATTGCTCAAAAATTGCCTTCAAATTGATATTAAAATTGGATCGATTAAGCCCAATTAAAGTACGTACACTATCAGTGATTTCGGTCAAAATGAGTCAAAATATTTAAAAATTGCAGGAATAGACTTAAAAATGAAGGATAAGCCTACGAATATCTAATGACGACAAGGGAGAAAATGGCGTGTCACAGATACGAATCCACATTAGGTGTGGTAAGTGTCCGTACGGACACTAATGACTAAAAACCGTTTTTTTGTCCTTATGGGGCTTTGGTCTAGCATTAGAGGGTATGTTAGGACACCACAATGGTTACAAGAGGCAACAAAATATCTGATTTTTTCGATTTTCTGATTTAGCAAATCAATGATTGCCTTTAATTGGTCGAGCTATGAGTTGCAAAAAATATTGGGCGAGATGCAGTCAAGCCAATATTTTAAAACTCATAGCAGAGCCATTAATATCAGATATTTCCCACACTTGGGACTCCCCAAACATGATAATGTAAACACTTGACCCCAGAGGGCGTAATATATGCCCCACAGAACTTACTGGCAGGTACGAGGGCATATAATAGTATGCCCTGACGCGATGGTAAATAAGGTAAATAAGGTACTTTTCAGGGTTCGGACGAATGTGTGTCTTCAGCCTTGCTCAGTACAAACCCTCAGTGGGTTATATCCCACCTAACACAGTTCGATCT
>JAMKCH010026371.1:0-36063 GCA_023653785.1 Ophioderma brevispina
AATAATTTTTTCTAAATTTATCATGATATTACTAAGATCTTTTTGAACAAAGGTTTAAGAGATGATTTTTTAATGTCACTAGGACCGAGACTGCCATAGTAAATGCATGTAGCAGTTCCACAAATTACCGTTTGGAAATCCCCAATGCCCAAATCGAGCAGATCGTGTCCTACCCCCCTGGTAACAAAGGCACGATCGCCGAATGATTCTTGGAACCTGAAAGAGATCAAGTTGGCTGAGAGAAAACCACAGCGAAGAGGTTTGTATGGACGGAGGAGTTCATCATGTATGCCGGAGCGAGTCCATACTGTTAGAAATTTCCGTAAAATCTGGTTTAGAAAACAATAAAAATAAAAAACAAAAAACATACAAAATGTTAATTTACGGAAATATTTCAAAAATTTCTGGCAGCAATATTTCCGGACTTTTTTTCGGTCCGTAATTTTAAATTACGGAAAAATTCTGTTAAAATACACATTTTTTCCATAATATGAGACAAATTTCTGTAAAAATACTGTCAAAGTTCCGTTAATTGACAGAAAATCTGTAAATTTACCCTAAAAAAGTCTGGAAATTCTGCTGCCAGAAATTTCCGTAAATTTACGGAAAATTTTCTAACAGTGCATGAAGGGATTTGAAGCTTATGGAATGCAATATAACAGAGAGATGCATATATCAAAGCGGGATGTAACCAGCGAATGAGTGATGAGTTGCACCATTTGATATTCAAATCAGAACAACTTTAAAAATTGACCCCTGCACAACTTAAATTTCCCCTTATTCTCCTAGGCTAATGTGGATTTCATTGCAACAAACCATCTTCACGGTGCAATTCTGTCGCTCAAGGTGTTCAGGGGAGCTCCGTTGCAAGCTGTTTATTAGGAATTGCACCTTGTATAGAATGGGCTATACTACGGTTTAGCAAGGGCGGTAGTTGCCACCCCTAGTGAATTTGTTATAAACCAGCCGATGCATATGATTTTGATACCAATGGATAGCTATGGCACTATTTCCAATGATACCAAAAAAGTACCTATACATACACCCTAAAAAATATTTAAAACAACGGGGTCATTTTTTACCCCGTTTTGAGTCAACTATGCACCGACTAAAAATGGGGTTAAAATGTTGACCATTTTGTGGTCAAAAACGTGTGGAAATGACCCCTTTTTGTGTTCATAATTTTGACCCCATTTTTAAGTCGGTGCATAGTTGACTTGGCGTTTTTAGTGTGTATCTAGTATGACGTCACAACGACGACATAAAGTCCGCGAGTCAGAAAATTGCCATTATCCACAGAAAATATAGGCGAAAATCCCTTTTTGCGCTAAAAGAGTAGGAATATCGCATTTTTATGCGATTTTTCAGTTCTAAATGATGGTAATTGATTAGTTTTACATCAACATATAGACTGAAACTAATGTTGCGGGAAGATTCAACTGAATCGATTCCCTATTGTTCACCATTGTTCCCGGACTGTGAGCCCGGAGGACCATATCTCCAGCCACACAGGGCTTTTTGGACCCATCTCACCGCCGCCCCCCCCCCCAGTATCTCGGAAACGGATTGGTGAACTATCATATATGTGGTACCAATGGATAGCTATGACCCTCCCGAATCCATTGATACCAAAAAAGTACAAACATGCCTTGTATGACGTCACAGTGACGTCAAACATGACGTCATGCAAAAATGCGAAAAATCGGGCGGATTCCACCCCGGGCCTTTTAGGGTTAAAATGTACCATAAATTATTCTTGGGTGGCAACCACCCCCTTAAAGGATGACTCAGAGATTTCAAAATATATTTTTTGTGTGTAGTAATTAAAAATAGTCGTCTAGAATTAACTAAAGATAGTCACCGAAAATGCTTAATTTCAGAGTTAGAGATCAATCGGATTTTTCGTTTTCATGCAGTAAACATTTATGCACAGTTAACAGTTAAATTCCGGATCCGGAATTTATAACAAAGTTGTGATTTTCTATATGATTATGAAGGACTTCGATTTGAGCTTAGTTATTTCACACAGTGATTAGTATATGGACTATTATGTATATGCAAAAAACACAATTTGTTTGAAAATTAAGTGCGCCCTCATCGGAAAATCTCTGAGTCAGCCTTTAAATTAATGGCGTAGCCTAACCCCGGTGAATATTATACCTTCACATTTTTTTCGCTAAACTGACCGGAAAGGATAGCTAAGGATTATATTAAGCTTTTGGCATTTTAGTGCACCAAAGGAAAGTTCACTGGGGTGGTAAGCCCCCCCCCCCCCCCGGTAAGAAGAGGGTTAAACAGCTCAGCCATGCATGTCATGTTCAAACAATTGTTTTATTTTTCAATAAATTAAATTTAAATACATTTAAATATGTTTTAATGACGTCATCAGCAAATGTCTCTCAGTACCTACACATAACCGCGGTAATAGACCTTTGATGATGACGTCATTAATCCTCATTATCTCATTCATCAATTAATTTATGCATCATCATTGGTTACCAAATATAGAGTAGAAGTTGATAGTGGGCTGGATTTGATTGTCCCAGAGTGAGGATTTGAGCGACCTCTACCTTGGGCCTATAACGCACTTTCCTCCTTCTCAGCATTCCAGTTGCGTAAGATTAAGTTAAAGCCACTTTCAGTCATTTTGTCAAAATTCACAATGCCCATTTTGTCTATAAATTGCTCGTTTTAGGTCATATCAACACCTTATACATGTATTACCATTCTTTGTGAAAAACAGACACTAAATTATTTTAAAGTGATATTGAAGATGCCATTTACGCCTGTTTTGTTGGCTAATAAAAGTCGGATCCCGACTTTTATTAGTAAACAATGCAGACAAATCGTCATTTCTTGGTAAATACGGTATGTTAAGCTTAGCCACATACAGGTTTTTTTTTTACTACAACCATTTCCAATACAACAACAGTGCAAAAAAAAATCGACTTTGATGAAAAATAGGGGCGCGATTTGTTTACATTTTGAAGAAATCGATGATAGTGGCTTTAATTGGCTAAGTATAGGGTTAGCGGGGGGGGGGCACAACTCCCATCCCATCTTGGAGGTGACGCGCATACAAGGCTGTTATAAGACCTCATTTTCAGCTTCGCTGTCACCCAAAGACCTCATATATCATGTATATTTTGAGAATGTCACCCAAAGACCCCATACTTTTTTTTAATTTACATAAACTGTCACCGCAAAGACCCCTATTTTGGGGAAATTTTTCACGTCAAACCCCTATTTTGGGTGAATGTTTGCAAAATTTTCTAAAAAAGAACCCCTTTTGTGGCAGTGATAACCATTTGGTTATCAAACTATTTTCGTGACCAAATAAAACCGTTTTCTACAGGAACCGACTGAAGGGGTGCTTTTTATTAACATAACCTTAAGGGTTTCCTGAGACAATTTTCTTGGTTACAGAGCCTTCTATGGCATGATGACCCCTAACGAATCTTCACGGGGGTTCTTTGTATTGACCAAAAAAGTCTGTCAAGAAAATGGTTCCGCTGTAGAACCTTAAACGCTATATGAACCCTTAAATTTATGTTAATAAAGCACCCTTCATAGGTTTTCTTGGTAAGAAACCGAAACAATGATTTGGGCCACGAATTAATTTTAAAACCAAGGCTATCTTTCAACCCGGGGGGGGGGGGTTCTCAAGGTTTTTGTTGGGTAACCCATGCTGTTCCATGGTTTCTGAAAGTGACCCCTAATGGGACCAATTTTCGTGAAAATATAACCCCTAACGGCTCAGTCTTCGTTTAAAATATACCCGTTTTCGATGAAATATAACCCCTCACGGGACAATTTGCGGTAAAATTATCCCCCTATCGGTTCGCTTCTCCAATACGTGAATAAAAAATATACCTTTTAAAGAACCCATAGATAGAGAAAAATAAACTTGGTTATACTACTGGTAAGAACATTTACACCGGCGGTTTTTTACTGACATTTAGTTTATTCCCAGTTTTTCCAATGAGCCAGTCACAATCTTACCTGAATTTGATACCCCCTAGCGGACTAGAACTTGATTATTGGGTGAATTTGATATCCCTAGCGGTAGTCCCACATTGCACAGCTATCCCCTCTTTTTTTGGAACGAGGCATGGGCACCCGACAAAATCCAAGAACCAAGAACCCCCCCACCCGGCCTTTCAATTTGATTAACCTTTCAAATAAATCCGGTGCGTTCTTCATTAAAAGTTTTAAGGTTCTTTATAGAACTTAGGTTAATACAGGGACCAAAATGTTTCTATGTTGAACCGTTATTGGATCTGAACCTTTTTCTATTCTAAGATTGTGGTGGTTTGTGGCAGTGTATCGCCAATATTAATACGGACTAACGGTCCGGGTGGCACTGATCGCAACTGGAAAAAATCCCAGATGTTTGATGATTTTTTTTTTGATTTTCTGATTTGAGCAATCACTGATAGTGGGGGCCTTTCAGAATAGACCAAATTACAATAGAACAATACTTTGGTGCTGAGGACTTTTTTTAGAATTTTTGTAGTGCCCTTTTCCGGACCAGGTATTTCCCCATTCGTTTATACATGAAATGAATTTCAATCAATCAATTCTTTCATTTGTTCATATAGAATACAGCCCAAAAAACAATATGATACCTAATTATAATAAGCCGTATGTGAAAAATTAATCGTACAATATTACAAGCAAAGATGATTTATTTAAATAATACATGAATCCACCTCGCGTCCAAATTGACAGAATTTTATTATCATTATGATTATTTCAGGTTTTAAAAAAAAACAGGAAATTTTTTTGTTTTGGTTTTTTCGTTTTTAAATTTGTTTTTAAACTAAGTAAAAATTAACTATTATAAAAACAATTAAATGACTATATTAAACCAAATATAATTCACGCTAAAGTTATAATTCAAATCTCACATTCAGGTACACATTCATTACCAAACACAAACAGACAATACAACCTAAATACCCAAATTCGCAAGTCACTTACGTCATAAGTTGAAGAACGTATGAAAAATAGGGTGGGAAATTGATATTTCGCAATTTTACTGACTCAAACAAAATGTTTTTGTGAGATGAACGGCCCATATCTCAATATTGACCAAAATATCAGTTTAAGCTTGTAATTCTCAGCTCTCAATTATCAATCTGCACTACATGGTCATCCAAATACTAACAAATAAGCTTAGGTCATGTTAAGATATCAAAAATTGGGCTAATTTTGTCTCATTTACAATCATTTTCTTGGTTTTAAAACTAACTTTGTCCACAGCAAAAAGACAAATATTTATTTATTTTTTTTTCTATTAGTTAGCAACGTAGGCGAGGCCTAAACTTTGTCAATTAGATTGGGCATGCAAAAACAACATAGCACGGGGGGAAAAAGACCCCTTTTGAGTGCTGTAAGTGCCATATTGGAGATTGAAAAGGATTTAAATGTAGTTCACCATCCCACAACACAGTAGATCAGGGATCAGATTGCGTTAACCACATCGTTATGGTTCACCCACTTTGAGAAATGTTATTGGGGATAACTTGACACAAATGTTTATGGTGATATCAGTGATATCTCAGATTCTTTCACACCAATTAGGTGGCAATCTTGGAGATTAGATCACTGCGGGTCGATTTCACCATATCCCCACGCAGTAGTAGAGGAGGTTTTAAACTGCATCATGTACGGATTATGGAAGTTACAGCTTTAAAACTTATACCAGCATATTTGGACAATTGTGAATAATGTATTATGGGATATTGTATTTGATTACTCGATTCTTCCACATACAGGGAATCTCGCACCGAGCTATGACGTAAAGATGTGCGATTTTTTTTTTTTTCCATTTAGCTTTCGGGGGTTCTTAACGGCCGCCAACCCAACAAGATGTCTTCTTCAAATAGACATCAGTAACGTATCTCCATTACAATATCCCGTTTATATTACCCTTATATATATACGGGTTTATATATAATATATTTACCACAGTGAAGAAGCAAACCTTAAAAAAGTAGGCCTAGATTGCATCAGGCCATTTCACTAATTAAAAATTAACCCTGAACCAAGTAAGGAAAGCCGAACCAGGAATATCTAGCCACTTGAAGTGGTTAAAACCATCTTCGCGAACAGGGGGTAACACTCTGACCTCAAACAACTTACGCAGATTTATTCCTTCTTCAAAAAAACTTTCTCTGCTTCACAAGATACTCCTCGAAAATCACTAAGAATTCCGATGTTTGAACATTTTTGTCAGATTTCCGATATATTGCGTAATTGATTTCAAATCATAGACTTCTCCTTCTACATCCCGTTTCTCATCACTACAAAGTCCTGCCAATTTGCGTGGTCGAACCTAAACAAAGAAGTAAGTAAACAAAATGCTATACACTATATAAGACAACTCCACGGACGACGAAAGCAATATGAGAGGCGTCCCGCCCTCATTACAATAACGCGGGCGGGATTATAGTCGATTCGCTGTTGTGATACGTTCGTCCCCCGGGAGTTTTGGACCTATTCAATTAAAGTCGGAGAGGGAAAGGAAAAATGAAAGAATCAAATGCACGTGCCACACGGATTATCTTGGGGACACTCCGGTCCAATATAACTCCTCACCTGCACTAAATACAATTTCATTTACGTATGCAAACGCACAAATAGTGTATTTCAGCCGTAATCAGTCCTACAATAACATGATTAACAGAAAGTCCCCTGGCGTCTACATTGAATATTTTCCACCTCCGCAAGAATGGTAAAGGGGTCCACATATCAGATGAATCGAAGTATAGCTGCAATTGCGGGAATACCGCCTAGGGTATCAAAATTCACAATATTCAATTTCTAGCCCGCTAGGGGTATCAAATTCAGAGGTGATTTGTGACTGGTCAATGGATTACAACTAGAGAAATTAACCATAAACATATCAGCCAAATAAAAGCCCCACCCTTGAGGGGGGAGTGTGTAATTTTTTTGCAGTAGTACTGTCATTTCCTTGTTATATGGCTATAACCGAGAGATAGACCACTTTGTAACACATCTCAAGTACAAAAGGTTTGAGTGATTAAATATGTTGACAGACGACAGGAACCCCTGAAAACGTTATTCGTAGTGCCGCAAATGGCCCCTTAAGGAGAGGGGGCCAAAACAAAGTTTGTACATGGGTCTAATTTGTACAATATGATCCAATCCACGTGAAAAGGCACACCATGTTAGGTGTCTAACCATAAGGATTCAGAAAAGGTATAGTTTTAATATGTACAGGCCAAAGTTTCAGAGTTATAGGCTAAAAACATCAAAAATCAATAAAAAGGGGCAATTTCAGTTGTTACAGGGGTCAAATTTGAAAATTGCTCCGATGTCCGATAAAAAAATGGTGGCCAAATTAGTGGTGAGATCATAGGATAAAATTAAGGAATCGGTTTTGAGTGTCTCAAATGCTTGCGTAAAAGAAAGTAGGGGGTACAGATCAACGCCCAATGAATCCAATGGAGTTGGACCTTCTGTGCCCCCTTACATCGGAAACTAGAGTTTGTAATGTCACAGACAAACCATTCCTTATTTTAATCCTATGAACTCCACCAATAAATTTGCACCATTTTTTATCCAAATCGGAGAACTTTAAAATTTTTGACCCTGTACAACGGAAGTTGACCCTTATTATTGATTTTCGCTGTTTTTAGCCTATAACTCTAAACTTTAAGTCTGTACATATTACAAACTATCCTGTTCTGAATCCTTATGGTAGACACATAACATGGTAATGCTTTTCAACATGATTGGATGCATTTACAAATTTGGACCCCTGTACAAACTTTGTTTTTGGCCCCCTCTCCTAAGGCCCACTTGCGGCAGTCTTATGAATCAAGTTTCATTGGTCCCTGTCAGTCTGTCACATATTTAATCACTCAAACCTTTTGTACTTGAGATGTGTTCAAATGTGTGCTAGCTCCAGGGCTACTATTTTAGAATTTAAGACTGTACATGTTTTATTCACATATTTGAACAGGTTCCCGCAGGGTATAATTCATTGCAAATTGGGCCCGGGACGGGGTATAATTTGCAGTGAAACGAGTATAAAGTTCACACCAAAAACGATCCCGTGGAGGGGTATATTTCACTGAAAATGGGTCCCGTTAGGGGGTCACTTTCTGAACCCCTGGAACGAGAATGGTTACCCAACAACACCCCTGCCCTGGGAACCCTCCCCGAATTAGATTTACAACATTTCGGTGTATGATACCACCATGTTGTTATTAACACAATTGGCGTTACAATGTTTGATATGACACTGCTCACTGCTGGGTGTTAATTTACACACATATCACTGTTAATTTTTTATTAACACTAGGCCTTACCAGTGCCAAATTGACAATACATCACCAAAATGGCATAAAATTGTGCAGCACACCGAACGAAATTAGGCCTAGGGCCTATTTAAAATCTCCGTGTTACAAATCCTAAATTTTCAACACCAGAACTAACACCGACAAGCTTGACACCGAATGGTGTTAAATTTTAACACCCAAGTTTTTTTGCAGTGTAGGCCTATAGGCCTACCTTTACCTGTGGAAGGGAATTCTAAAGTTTAGACCAACAGTGCTGGCGCCAGACCTCTTTTTCTGGGGGGGGTGGCAAACAAGGGGCAAAGGGAATTTTTTTGGGGGGGGGCAAAAGTAAATTCTGGGGGGGGGGAAGTTCAAATAGTTGGAGTTTTTTTTTTAACCAATTTTGGTCCAAATCGCTGATTTTCCCCCAAATTTGGTGATTTTTTGGCCCCAAATCGCCGAATTTTTCCAAAAAATCACCCCCCCTCATTTTTCTTTCACAGCAGCCGGGGGGAACTGAGGGGGCCAAGAAAAAATGGGGGGCAAACCCCCCCCCATTCCCCCCGTGGCGCCACCACTGTTAGCCAAAGGCATAGACCCTAAATTTAACAGAAATTGCAGTTGAGGACTATCATGACTATACGAAGAAAGGCTCACATTTTAACACCAATTGCAGTTGAGGACTAGGGGCCTACGAAGAACAAATAATTTTGTTTCATATAGCTTCGAAGGGAAAAAATACTGGGAGAAAAAATACGATCCTGCCAGGATCGAACCTGATCCCTGATCCGTAGTCAGATGCCTTCCGTTGGGCCACAGGACCGCTTGTATCATAGGTTGCAGAAATATACTAAAAAAAAAAACATTTAATCACATTATTAGTTTGAACTTTTATTTGTAAATATTTACAAAGATGCTGATTTCTTTTTTGATTACACAGTTGTAATCTACAACAACCTAAAACGACCCTTAAAAGAATCTAAAATAGTGAACCACTGCCGCACATGGTGCATGATGTTCTCATTTTATAAAAAACATACTAACTCCGTTTTTTTGGGTCATTAACGAAAACACGACGAGGAATTGCGAAACCAGCAATGTTGAAGCCTAAATATTAAGAAAAGGCGATATGATTGGGCCTTTGAAATACCCTTTCATTTACCAAAATGTTCATAAATTAAACTTTTAACCCTCTAATTTAAATTGAGTTTATTCTTAAAATATAACTCTATTTATTTTATAATTTTTAGTGGCGGTATAATTGTAAATCTTCCGATCTAAAATTGATTTCAGCGAGTAATGTTAGTCACTCCTTGGTGGATCTTGAACCAATCGCGTTGTACATATTATTCCCTTCTAATGTTCAGCCATCGCCCAAGTAAAATTTTCCTAAACGTCAAAATTTTTTCTGATGCAGTTCAAATATAATTCGCTAGGTGGATATGAGAAAATGTTAACCAAATTGAGTTAAATATTTTGAAAATTACCAAAAAAGGTTTTGTTCTTCAGAGGGGGTGTGGTATTTTCTCATGATTTGTCTTTTAACAAACCGCCCTCACTTGACTATACTGACGGTCGCATCAATAAATTTGGCAAAATTTCATAAAATAGGACATGGATTTCATCCTGCAAATTCCACCTTGGGAAGCTTTTAGGAGTCGACTAGAATCGAGGGCACGATTTTATCATATAGGTGATTGATGACCACTTTTTTGGTCCATACAAGTAACAATTGAGACAATAGACTGAAATTACAATATTGTTTTCCGCATTCTTGCCACTTGATCTTGACCGCATATTTCATGTAACATGCCGTGCATGATGATGATGATGTTGTGTGCGCAGCCCATCCATGAGCCGTGCCGTGTGTACAGTGTCCCTGTGGAAGCAGGCCATGCATGCATGGCTATTTTTTTACAGCTTACCGTGAAACGTAAAGCCTAAGTAGGGGCCCTAGCGTACCTGCTGCTCCGTCAACTGACACTGTGTCACGACCTGATTATAGGATATGACTGAGTACTCTTCGCTGTAAACTGCTAGCCACTATTCACCATTTGTCAAAACTCAAAGTTGAAATCATGAACAGCCTGAATGTCGTGATGAATTACCATGCATGATGATGTGGTTATATGAATTTACTTGAAGCCCGGGGCTTATGAGACAAGTACATAGCCATAAGCCCTAGGCTAGGTATCGCGGGGTTCTTCTTCCGACGCAAAAACCTGTCGTCAGGGGGGGGGGGAGTTTTTAAAATACTTCACTTACCACGACCCTCAATTCCTGGGTGTTATTATCATGAATATATAATTATTAGGATAAAAACAAAAGCAATTTTTTTCAAAATGGTATTTTGAAACAGTTTTCTACAAGTATTCGATGTAGAATTGTAATAAGGGCAAATTTTAGTATACTTCAGAAAGTTCAATGTGCCTTAATTTAAATTTTCTTCATTTTGGCGCCAGTTTTGATGCCAAACCTCCTCGTTAAGTACACTGACATAAACTGCATATCCGTTACAAATAATATCGGTGACATTAGGTATGGATTTGTAGTCAAGTGAGTAAATTCCAGTTTTCAAAATGTGTGAATGGACCCCCCCCCGAAATAGCTATACTGATACTTATGGCTTGAAAAGTGGGGTATTAGGGAAGCTCCTCCCAAAGTTGGCCCTTTGGGAGGGAACTTGCCATTTGGTACACGATCGTCTGTGTCAGTGGGGGATTATAACCCTCTGACACAGACGATCGGTAATTGCATTGCGTTTACAGCATGTTACATACAAACTTACATACCTGATTTTATCTGGTTGATGGACTTCTTCCCTTTTTTCCAAGTAGTGTCATTATTACCAAATCACGTAGACACAATTGTTTAGAGCCATTGATTTAAGACACGATGTTCACTGGTCTGGCGTGGAGTATCCCGATATTCCTTGGAAATATCCTCGCGAAACTTGTAATGTGTTGGCGAAGTGCTATCTGTGTGTTGGTAACACCACACCCCCGAACATGATTAATTTCGGGATATGTGCAATCATGAAAACTGGATTAGTCTCCCTTGTGTAACAATGAGTTTTGACATTACCTTTATTCGTCACTTGATATTATTTATACATGGGTGAAGTTTGACCACCATCGCCGGGTGGACAGAAATAGGTTGGGGAAAATCATCGAAAATTTTGGCCGTTTTATGGAGATTTACATCAACAATGGTATGTATAATTAATTTCATGAACATGTTTACCATGCATTTGGGGCATAAAACGAATGAATAACTGAATTTGAAAGGGTTTTAGAGCACGATAAAATTTGAAATAAGGCAAAAGTAAAAACACGCTTAAACGCAATGCAATTACCTGTCGTCTGTGTAGAGGAGTAACACTCTATACACATACATTCGATCTGTGTAGCCATTTGGAGGGAATTTATACATAAGATATATTGTAAATCTGTGAGAAATGGCGACTATCTTCCTGGGAAATTAACATTTTTTCAAGCCCTGGCTATACTTATGCTCTGACCCGTTACCAGAACCACAACCAATATTGATCTTAGTCCTAGAGCTGGGAGTTACCGTTTAATTTCCTATCCGTTACGTAAGGCTGGTCATTTCCTTTCCGTTTATTGGCTAAAACGTTTAAAACGGATGCCTAGCTAGATCTTTACCTCACTAGCCAGTCGGCACAAAAGCAGCTATCCCGACGGAATCGCCCGGTATCTTTGCTTTATTTATGCAGTAATACTTCATCTATTAAGTTGGGCTACTAACGTAGTACAAGGTGTCAGTTTTTTAAAATTTATTACAATAATGGTCAACATTTTAACGCCAAAATTTTATTAAAAGTTGACTTTCGTGGTAAAGTTTCTCCACATCGGCAATCTGCATTTGTGGCCGCCATCTTGATTTTTGGGCAGCCGCCGCTCGATAGTACAGCGTGCGTGAGTGGCTACTTCGGCAAGCCTTACTTCGGCAAGCCCGTCACCGACCCCCCCGGAAGTAAGTGGCAGTGAATTGGTAACTCGTAAATGTCGACTATCGCCGGGCGAATACTCCAAAAAAATTGTGCCCGATTTCTAATTATTTTAGACATTTTTAACTTGTTATTGCATCAAAATGTTACCGATGGTATCTTTTTAAAGATTTTTGTAACTCAGTTTGGCGATTTAGTGATGAAAAATGTGGCTTTCTTTATTGAATTTTGTGAACTTTTTGGTATGAAGTAAGCGTCGCGTTTAAAAAAAACCGTTTTGCAATATTACTATCCATTTAAACGGCCAGCTGGCGTTTAAACTTAGAACTGTTTAGATCGACAGCCTTAACCGTTTTACAAACGTCCTGTATTTCGGTTCATTTAAACGGTCATACCAAGTAACGAAGTCTTGTGGCCGAATTGGCGCTTCACGCAATGCAATTCTTGCACCATATCGTTCGACGTTCGTAATCGGGTTTACCCGGCTTTGGCATTCGATCATAAATAAGCAATCATCTTGGACATAAATGTTGTTTTGTACTTAACCTGTCTGTTATGTTTTAATTTCCAAATACAGCATTTGGCATAATCCTCAAAGATCCCAAACGTCGAACCACTTGTAGCGCCATTACCGCTGGGGGGCCATTTTATAAAAACCTTTTTGGTAGATTCCCTCTGTAATTGGAATCACTGTTTAATTGGGGCCCGTGTTATTGGTGTATATATGCCAAAGTCGTTCCACTCACGTACGAGAACTTGGTAAACGGGATTTCCTTTCCCTGTTTCCGTAAAAGTCGGACTGTGAAACCATTTCTAGAAGATGCATTGGAACTGTTAACTGACGGCGGGTAATTTTGGTGAAATTTGACTTCAGCATTAAATAATACTGAAAAAAGTTTAGTAGGGTTTGTGACGTGTAAACGTTGTTGTGAATTTTCTAAACGTGTAAATGACCCTTCCGTTGTGTAATTAACGTTTTTAAACGTTACACATCGCCAGCACTAGTCTCTTCAGAGCAACCTCGACTAGATGATATGATCAGTACCAATTGCTGAACTGATTCCGAACAATCTTCTGTGTGTGTGTGTGTGGAAGTCCCGCCTGGTGTAAAAACAGCGCGTAAACACAAAGATAAAAATAGACGCGGTACGCCCGTGTTAACTGGTCGCAACACACCGGTACTCTGCGTACGCCTAGTTCAAACATATTACGGTGACTAACTTCCTATAGTTTGGAGTAATAATTTCTTGGCCCTGGCGTACGCGCGCATTGCTTGGTGTGCACTGGGCGTCTACGTGCAACCCTTGATGGCGCCGTTTTGGCGTGGAAGTGGGCGTACCTAACTTGGCCAAGAATTGCCTCCAACTAGAGTCTATTATTATTCGCTGTACTCATGTTTGACTAAGCGTACGCAGTACCGACTTGTGCGACCTGTACACAGGCGTATCGCGTGTCTATTTTAATCGTTACTTTACATGCTGTTACAGCAGTGCAACCTTCGCACACACTACAAGATTCCTCAAAACCACAATCAAATCAAGCCACAGCAAACTAATTACGATGTCTCATCACACATTACCCTGTGATCGCTAGTTTGTGGCAGGCCGGTGGTTTTCTGATAAACGTCGCATAGCCGTAGTAGGCAACTCCTGATGTCAAAGCAGCCATTTTTAATTTAATTGCGATCATAAAAAATAAATGGTCACTTTGACTCATTTTTTATCGTGTCAAGGTTTGGATAAAACAATTTGACACATGGACAGTTGAGTCACAGTCAAATTCCCCAAATTGAGAATACTGCGTACATGCTGAAGAGCTGGAAATTGGCACAATTCTTGATGTTTAAGGATATTGATAGTTTGAATTTACTAGTGGTAAACCTTGGGTCAAGCCTGGGGTTAAAAGGAATTATAATTATACTCTCTGCCAGAATTGTTCAGAGTTATTTACCGGGCGCCGAGCGTGACGTGCGTCAACCAGCGGAGTCATGCCCGATTGGCTTGTTTGACAGGTTTGGGGCCTCCCCATTGGTTAATCGCGCATGAGGCTATCCATAGTCTCCGCCCCTTATATATGCAGATATTGCGGTGCGCGCGGTGCCGACCTCTGAAGGATTCTGACGGCAACTGTAATAGATTCCACCCAATGTCTAAAACTCAAAAAATCTTCATTCTTTTAAACTTAATTGGAAAAAGTCACTCATTTCAAACTACAAGAGTCAGGGACTTGACAGCCATTATTTGGCTTACTTTCCAGTACTCTTACTGTCATTGTTCTCATATTCCCTCTTACATGTATATTCCTCTTGATTTTTTCACTCACAGCCCAGACTGTGTTACTCTTCCATCACATATCAGCCATTTTCTTCTGGATGTACATACAGTACATGTAAACAAACAATGCCCTCATTTTTTGTCGAGTTTGTCAAGTTGAGTTTTTTGCATTATTGTTTTAGAAATTTTTGTAGTAAAGTTACCATGGTCTAGTGGTCGAACAAGTACCCTTTACGAAGCTGATATATCTGAACGGGAACAATGGACCAACTTATGTGCTCTTCAAAATTCCTTTTTAGAAAGTATATATGTACTTACGGTTTCCTAAACGTCTCTAGCGACAGTAGTAAAGCTACAGCAATTCTATGAATAGTAACTATGTCAAATTGTTGGTGTAACATGCCGAAAATGCAATGAAATACTTAAGTTACTGACACACGCTGCAGTCTCACGTTGATCAATGTGGTCGCTACTGCTTTCGTTTACCATCCGGGATTATGCTGTCAAAATTTGCATTTGAATGTTGCGCATAGTGCAAATCCCATTGTTGTTGCTGCGCAGAGTTAAAATTAGCATCAAGGCATGTTGGCACAGCGAAGTGGTGATACCCCAGGTGCCACCATTGGAAATACATTTTTTTTTCCAGAACAGAAATGTGAACAATTAAGAGTACACATCTTTCTAAATTCTTTTATGTGTAGGGGACTTCATAAGCCTTCAAAAGAAGGGAACTTGTAACAATGAAATATGTTGTCTTACTGCAGCTTCAGGGTGTTCAAAAACATTATTTTTTGCTTTTTTATGACAACATTAGTTAAACCTTTTTAAAGCAACCTCCTGCAGGAGAAATGGTGCCATATTTGTATTCCTCATCAATTTCCTTAATGAAAATGTATACTTTTGCTGGGGTAGGATAATTACTTAAAAAGTTATGCCACACAGAACTTCGAGAGCATATAAACACACATTGTACAGCATCATATAGGAAAACTCCTTACCTCACAAAGCAAAAGGTAGTAAAATTGCAATTATCATAGCTTAAACTGTTGTATGAGTCAAAATGAATGCCACATAAATAACAAACAAAATGAGATGTTATTTATCTTAATAGATGGCTGGGTTACAAAGATATGATACAAAATAAATGCAAAAAGCCCTGAATATCAAAAATCCCTATACTTTAACACATGCCTCATCCGTAGGCACCTCATCCGTAGGCACCACCCTCTCTGACCCCGACTAACTCAAAAAGTAAAAATAGAACCAAATTGAATCTGCTACCATTTTAAAGTTAGATCAATTCCCTTTAAAATGAAATATAAATCAGCTGAATACCTAACTTGGTTCTTATGATACAATAAAAAATTTTAAAAAATAGTTGTGAAAATGTAATGCCAACCGCATTTTGTATACCCCAACTCATGGCGCATGACCATAGTGCAAATGAGCTAATTAATGTGCAAAAAATCGGCGTAATCTATTTTTGAAACGGTACATCGGATGCGCAAAATTCCTTCACTTCATGAAAGCCTATCATGGTGCGCATCTTCTTTGCCATTTGAAAGTGGGACATACATGTATTGTATTTCATTTAAAGTCCTCCATGGACAAAAGTTTGTTTGACACTAACTCAATGGGCCGGAGGCCTGCAGAGATAATAAATGCTGGGCTGAAAGATTGCCCAGGAATCAGTATTAAAAAAATATATGCGGCTCAGGTATGCAAATGAGCTAATTAAATATGCATAATTACTGTATGGCTAAAATGGTACATCGGATTTACAAAAATTCTTCCCTATGTAAAAGGCCACTCTGCCATATGAATTTCACTATTTTTGGTAAAGAAACCTTCCAAATGAATTTGAATACTTAGACGGATTTAAACCAAACTTGAGTCATAAATGCAACATGGGATCCCTCATTTGTTGTTGAGGTCAAAGGTCACATACATTATGCCTACTCTACCTACCTCCCACGGCCTGATTCTGCACAAATGTTCATTTTGCGAGCGAACAGAAACCCACTTACCACTGAAAAAATCTGGCAAACCGCCCTAGCTCGTGTTGCACTGCGCCTGATGAGATCGCCCAGCACTACTGGACAAAATCGACTTTGAATGTTTCTGACTGAGCTGGTAAGACATGGTTGTGGAAGGCTCCGAAATATCGCACGAGTTTCACCTGACAGGGGGGGGGTCCTTGAACAAAACAGGAAATCTTCGGTGGAACTCAACTTAATATATCCCTTAGAACCTACTGGCCAGTGTTCGATTTAGCACATGCACACATGCACATATGCATGTAGATTTTTTCTGGTGCATGTAACTTTTCCACTATGCATGCACATGGTGCATGTAAGAATTTTGTAAGCTTAGTAAAGTTTATTTGAATGAAAAATACAGTGAAGCATCCTGAAAAGAAACTAGAAAAAGTAATGATAAACAGGCTAAAAAACTGTATCATTTTCAGCAGGTCTGGCAGAAGCCTGAAGGTATGATGCATAAAAAAGTGTTTAAAATTTTGTGATTTTTTAAGTGCATGTAACACTTAAAGTGTGCATGTAGATCTTTGGGGTTACATGCACCAAGTGCATGCAGGTTTTTTTCCCTAAATCGAACACTGCTACTGGCTTTAGCAGAGTGATAAGTAGCGGGGATTTTTCTCAAAAATTACATTTTGCCCCCCCCCTTGGGTTCCTTCATCTAGCGATCGTATGTGTGACAAGCCCAAGTGAAATTATGGTCCACACTGCGATCCCCCCACCGTAATTCCACGATTAGAGTCACCCAGGCTAGTTCTAGGTCATTCTCTTCTTGTTTGGCCGTCTTTTTGGCTTTTTCTTTCCCTTCTCAAATTTTTTGCCTTTGTCTGGGTCTCCATTTTCATCGGAATTCTTTTTCTGGCTAAGTGGAAATTTCCACTGCCCGCGTGGCTAGTCCCGGGCGGTATCCGATGACGGCAAATTAATTGAAGGTTAAAGGCATACTCTAGTATTTTCAGAAAAAGTTTTCTCTATGGTAGAAGTAACATAGGGACAGGGTTTAGTGTTAGTTTATACTGCCTTGTTTTATGTTGTGTATTGTGAGGTTTTCATGTCTCAGACCTTCCCGGGGAGGGGTGGGTGAGGGTCAGGGTGCAGGGGTGCCTGGTAAAAAAACAGGCCCCCCCCTTTTTTTTATCCCTTATTTTCCCATCCCAGATCCTTTTGCCTGCTGGCTTGGGACTGGCCTCCGGTCTTGGAGTGGAGCTCCCCCTCCCGAGAGTGGGATTCATTATTACAGGAAGTCCCCGACCCCCCAAAGGGGTACCTCTAGGGATTGGGGGCTCATGGACTGCTCCCCCTTCTGGAAGCGACCCCTCTCCATTTCGGCGGTCGCTGAGGTGGATAGGCCGGCCTCCCACCCCCCGGGGGGGGTGAGGGTGGCCGATTCTGCGGTGGCTTGGCCCGCAATTGGCCCTCCCCTTCTGGGTTTTACTTTGTTTCCGTGCGGCCCCTAATAAAAAAAAAGGGGGAGATAATGGTTAATGAGGGATAGTTTATTGGGACAGGGCCCAGGGGGATTGGTACCTCCCCACTGGGGGGGGGGGGGGCCCAGATATTTTTGAGGTTTACCCTCCCACCCCCCCCCCCCCCTTAGGGAGTATGAGACCCCACAGGCCCCACAGGGGCCCCAGCCATTCATCTTTCTTTTATTTTTCTCTTCAAGTTCTAGTCTGAGATCTAAGGTCTTATGTCTAGACCTTACAAAGATGGATATAAACCTCCCCAACATGTCAAAAATGCAATTCATTTCATGCGAAGAAGGACCCACACTTGTTGTGCCTCCTTTTACCGCCATTTGATCCCAAGGACCACCATGCCGACCCTAGAGCAGGTTGGGACGAAGCAATTGATTGCCAACCTATCCTACAAGACAAGGCCTAGGCGCCAAGAGACGCGCCTGCTCCTCTGGGTCCTCTGGCGGGGTTAGATGTAGGAAATCCGAGAGACCACCCTGTTGCTTCCCCTCCCATGGGGGACCCGGAAGCGGCTTTCCAAGCCTCTCCGTTGATCCATCCCCCTTCGCGGGGTGGCGGCACTGAGGGTAGACCGGCCAGGACCCTGGGTCCGGCCACGGTCCCCTGGGGGGATCCAGGAGATTAGTAGATATACATATGTCGCCTGCCAGAGGCTCCCTCCCACCCCAAGGGGTAGCTGGAGTCCTTACCCAGGCTCGCATAGCCCCCGGGCTCTCGCCGGCACCCCCAAAAGGCAGCCGAGCGGGGAAACCCGGTCCTGCGCCCGGACCCTAATAGGACCGTGGAGCAGGGGGCCCAGGGGCGGGGGGGGGAGGTGGAGCTCCAAGAGGTCTCATAAAGATAAGCAGAAGGAAAAATAAAAAAAATAGGGTAAGGTGGGGAGATCGGGAGGCTGGGACCCTGAAAAGCTGCCTCCCGATCGCCAGACATTTAGAGCCTGATGCCTACCCTGTTGGGTCGCTCTGAAGATCCCCTCGGTCGAAAAGGCCTGGAAACCCAGTCAGATCGCACAGTCTAGAGACCAACACTCGACCGCCGCTCGACCGAAGGGTCCCCCATTAACTCTCCCACCTTCTCGGTGGAGCTCCGACCCTCCCGTTCGACCCCCGACCGGGCCTGCCACCTTGACCGGTCGGCGCTCGGCCCCAACCACCCCGGCGGCCTTTGGCCGGCTTCGTCCCCTGACCGAGCGAGGTTCCAGCGCTATCTTTGATCAGAGGCCTCTAGAATCGGCGCTCGAACACAGTCGGCCCCAGAGGCGGGCCGGTCGGGGACTACCGACCGTGTGGGCTCGCGCTCGGCTGAGGGAGCTACTAGAGCAGAGAACGAAGGGGTCCACGTCTATGGTGATAGATCATCCGACTTCTTGGGCGGGCTGTGGGGGGGCCCCCCATCGGAGCACGCTCCGACCGGGTCACGCCCGGAGCTCCCAACGCGGGCCGACCAGGCGGCCCCCTCTACCGCCCAGGACACCAAAGGCGCTCCAAAATGAGAATTTTCTCAACTCTCACTTCTGAATAACCCACAAGTAACAATCAAGTATATCGGATTGCTCGCACACTTGGGTAGGGGCAGTCCCCCCAACGTAGGGGTTCCCCTCAGGCCAGCCCTCCCCAAGAGGGCACGCCGCGCAGAATCCCCGGAGTCAGCTCTCGCTGAGCGGAGGGTGAGTTTTTGAGAGGATTCAGACGGAACAGAAGGAGGAGAGTGATTCGAGGGAGCACCCTCGATCTTCGGCTGTCATCAGGCCGCGCTAGAAGCCCGGTCGCCATCTTAAAAAAATTGAATGGGCGTCTCTCTCACGGGATGTCAGATCCTAGGCCCTTCTCCCCGGCCAGATCCCCTGCCGCCCCGACCAGATCGGAGGTCAGGGCGCCCCGCGAGGGACCAGTCGGAGTGGTATAATACTTTACCCTCGGTGGTTATGAGTGGACACCACAAAGGCAATCCTGACATTATCCTTCAAACCTCCACAGACGCTCAAGTGTCAGGCGTTACAAAACCGAACCCCCCTGAGGTAAAAACAGAGATGTGGACAGAACCAGAGCGCTGAAAAAATCGCCATTCGCCCTAGAGGTTGCAATCGTTTTCGCTAAAGGACACGGAGAGACGCAATACCTCTCTACTCCGGATCTTACAGCCAGCGGGTCTATAGGGTTCCCAGCGGGGGGGTTCTCAAGAACCGAACCGTTTCCACAGCAACCGTTCCTCAGAGGTATAGCTGGGATTATACGACTCAGTGCCCGAGATTGGGGCGATCCTTATCAAGACCCCCCCATATTTTCAGGCTCTATGAAGATCAGTTGTGTGACCGCCTTCTTACTCCTACGGTGTTAGCTCCATTTTTCGCGGCAGTCCAAGCGGACACGCGCCTTCCCTAGGAGTTGATACCCCCCTAAGCAGGTTCCAATCTGGGGTCACGGCTAGGCGAGGAGAAAACCCCCGAGAACCATGCCTTACATCCCACTGACTAGGGACTGCGTTCCCTGGCATACCTCTATTCATGATGAATGAGGTGCAGTGGGATGCATGCCTTGGCTTAACAGGGCCTTTCCATCGGGCGCCGCGACTGGATTCACCAATTCTGGACGCGCCCTATTACCTGAGGCAGGGCGTTTGAGGGAGCGCAAGGCTCCAGAGCTCGCCCCAAGGGCTTTCAAGGTTTTTCCGAGCCAGGAGCCAATACCACAGTCCAGGCCTGGGATAGCGAGAAGCGGGACAGAACTTCGTCACCTGAATCTCTCGCCCGGGATGGTTGAGAGTAGCAAATGCCCAGCAGTTGGTCTTTGCCCATCTGGCGCGCAGCCTACTGGGGAAAGGAACAAACTATCCCCAGAGGCCATTAGGCACACGGTTAACGTCACCTCCAAATCTGAACACTGTGGCCGAGCACATCACTCGGGTCTCGGACAAGGGCGTTCAGGGCTCGGAGAGAGAGAACGTAGCGAAGGCTCTTAACTTCTCCAATATGCAGGGGTCTTCGTCAAGCCCCTATGGAACACAGGACCTTTTGTGGACCGGTACCTGCCAAGCTGTTGGAAGAAGAGAGGCACGCAGGAAGGCGCTCTCAAAGCGGCGAAGCCTAAGCAGGCCAGAGGGCCCCGCCGCCAATGGCGGCCTGGAGGAGGCTGGTCTCAACAGCCGCTCAGGCTCCGGTGACACAACAAGGTGGGCAATACCATACCCGTCCTTTCCTGCAGCCCTCAGCGCGCCGGTCCCAGGCCAGTCGGGGGGGCTAGGCATGGACGTAGGACGCTCCAAGAAAAAGAGGGGAAGCCAAAGGAAAGAAGGCCTTTCGCAGTGGCAGAACCCAACGGGGAGGCAGAGGGAGCGGCCAAGGGGCGCTACCCCGGGTTCACCGCCCACCTACGGCCGTTAGGAGGGAGCCCTGAAAAGGGTTTTGCCGGGGAGTGGGCGAGGATAACGCAGGACTGCTGGGTCCTATCGGTGATATCCGAAGGGCTATATCTGGAGTTTACTCCCGCCCCTTCAGGAGGAATACGGGCAAACCCCGCTGCCGCACGAGAATCACAAACGGTTGGCTCTTCAGCAAGAGATCTCTTGCTGCATGGAGAAAACAAGCAGTGGTGAATCGGGAATTGGTTCAGGATTGTTTCTACCGACCTTCTTTCTCACCCCAAAAAAGTCCGGCGAGGGAGACCCATCAGAACCGAAAGCCCCTAAACGTTTATGCGGTCCCCGTCGGTCGTATTGGAAACCTAAGGGTATCCTTTCCGTTCTACACCAGGATGGTGGGGAAGAATGACGTAGACTTATCCGAAGCCTACATCCAAGTTCCAATCAGTAATCTTCACAGAAATGGCTTCATTTCGCGGTGACGGGAAGGCCTTCCAGTTCCAGGTCCTCCAGTTCGGCCTATCAACAGCCCCCCGCACCTTCACCAGGATAGTGAAGGTTGTGGCGAATTCTGAGAAGGAGGGGGCGTTCGATCTTTGTCTATTCGGACAACTGGCTTCTGACCGCCCCCCTCGCGAGACGAGTGCTCAGACAGAAAACGGAAGTAGGCAGGACTAGTGGAGTCAGTTGGATGTCTTATCAATTATGGCAAAGTCGAGTTGGTCCCTTCCAGGCAACCCCGTTCATGGGGAGCGATAATAGATTTCGCAGCGGGAAGGTGACCACCTCTCCTCAGAGGGTAGAGGATATAGTTCAATGTGCCACAAATGCGAAATGTATCATTAAATCTTTGATTTTTCGCAAAAATTGTTCGCTTTTTTGCCTGGTTGTTCCCGGAAGTATAAACATTTTATGGTGACTAAGGTAAGTTTGATCATCGGATAGGTACAATAAATGTAATTTTTGAGAAGAGTAAACATAATTTTCACGGGCCAAACAGGGGGCCCAAGGCCCCGCCTTATTTTCAACATGGTATCATCAGTCAAACTTGGAATGACTTAAATTGTGGTGCACTTACATAATCACCTTTGTTCTCAAAACCAATGAAGCAAATCAGATGAAAATTGAACCAGTATGTGGAAGAAAAGGTAGGCTTTATGATATAAGCAAAATTTCAAAATTTTAAATAATTTGAAATTATAGTGTCATCTTGGAGGATGCATTTTTTTGGGACACGCTTAGTATAGCCTAGTTGTTTTCACTGTCATGGCACGTCTGTGCAGAAAATTCCGTAATTTTCAGTGGAGGGCAGATTTCTCCCTCTGGTTACGCCACTGGGTACGGGGTCCGGAAAGTGTGTATAGTCTGTGACTGTGTCACCGAAGTGTGAAAGATATTATCTAAATTGGTAATGTGTGAGAGTTAACGTTTTATCAGTCCGTCATAGAGAATGTGTTGTAAATGAAAACTAAATCTCAATATCTCCGGAAAACGGAGGGGTTCTATGGAAGTTTGGCATAGAGGCGGGTCTGTTAACTATTGTTGTTTTAAATATGTATCGTTATTGGGTCTGATCCTAAGAACCTAGCGAGTAAAATTGACATTTTGTCGGGTACTCAGTTCTCGCAACACGGAAAAAGTTAACACGCAATCTCTACGGGCGAATCCATTTTTCCCACAACGCCTTCCGATATTATGCAGTCTGAGGGAATTTCAAACACTGGTTTCATTTTTTTTTCAATTTTAGAAACAGGATTACGTACATTGTAATTACCGGACCGCCGTAGCCACGGGTAAAGGGCTTCCGATCCTGGAGATAGTTTTGTTTAAAGAAGATCCATGGTTTTTTTGTATAAAAAAATCCGGAAACAAACGTTTTTTAAGCTTATTTTTGAATGTTTGCCGATTGGTCAAGGAGCTACAGGAATCAGCTTAGCCCGAAAAAAAAATCTGGTTGCCCCTGGCAATTGGGACAGGCGATTATCGGCCGGCCCTGGATTGTGTGTCATCAAACAAAGACGGAAAACAGAAATTCGGATTGGTCTTGAGTGCCACTCAAGACCAATCCGCCTTTCGGATTTTATAGCTCAGCATATGCAGAGCTATTGTTATGGCAAGTGTTGACTCTATCTATCACTTTGTCTGTCACACTTGCCATAATGCGTATTGTTGCCAAACGCTTGGGCGATTTGCGCAAAAATTGGTCAGAATAATCATTGACTTAAGGCCCATGTGGGGTGTCACAGATTTGGGTCAAAGGTCACATGGGCCGATTAAAGGGGCCTTGTTGTGAAATCTATAAATCCTTCTTGTGCCACTAATCAATTTTTATTAATCACTAGACTTGAGTAGAAGAACCGCTGACCAAGATCCATATGGGAGGTTCACCAGATTTGATCAACGATCCTGTAGACTGATTAAAGGGGCCAAAAGAGTCTATTTAGAACACTAGATAGCGTACGGCCATTGTGAAGAATAGGCGGCCACGTACGTGTTTTGAAACATTATAATTATTCATTACGGTCATCCATTCGAAAACGCGTACGCGCATGCGCCGTAACTGTGGCCTGGAAACGGTTCATTGTTCTATGCAAATGCTGAATATATGAATAAATGGTACCACCACGATATGGAAATCAGGGAAATATGAATAAATTGTACACAACGCTATGGAAAATAAGTACGCACGCGGAAAAGATGGTTGCGCTTTTGAGGTGGCGGTTGCTTATCTAGGTTATAAATAGAAATCATTTGATGGGTAAATATGGACCTGGGGATCCCCGGAGCGTCTTACGCATGCTCGCTTGAGAGATGCACCGCTGGAGTACAGAAACACGATTGTGATTTTGTTGAATGCGATGTCGCCGATCTACCGTGTTTCATTTTGTGCAGTGAAACTACTCATCATTTTTCACAGATAAAAAATAACAATTGCGTCATTTTTTTCGTAAGGGAATATTTACATATATATTTCTATCCATGTAAGGTATCTAATTTTGGACCTAAATTTTACATGCACAGTGCAGGTCGTTTGAAAGTTACCTTGCACAGCATCAATGTCGCTGCATATGTGGCAGGCGTTGGCAGTGGTAAACGAAACCTGTTAAAGGGGCATTCTTTGAACATCAAATTCCTTCTTGTGCACAATCAATTGTATAATCTGGACTTGGCCGAAGAAATGCGACCCAAGTCCATGTGGGGTGTCGCAGATTTGGGTCTAAGGTCATGTGGGCCGATTTTTAGAAGGGTGGCAGTGTTTGAAAATCTATAAATCCTTCTTGTGCCACACCAAATCAGTTTTTATAATCACTAGACTTGGGTAGAGAGAAGAACTCTGACCCAAGATCCATATGGGATGTTCACAGATTGGATCAAAGATCATGTAGACTGATTAAAGGGGCATCTTTGAAAAATTTAGAATTTCAGTCTTGTGCAACAAATCAATTGCTGTAACCAATAGTTTGTCTTTTTTTTGTACAAATTTGATCCAACCCCTAACTTGAATTCACTGCATGTTTGTTGTGTTGTTTTTTTTCTCCTGTACTTAAGTTTTGGTTTTAAATAAGTTAGCCAATTTGTGGTCTTAGACCTTGTTTGTTTTCCTCGGTGTATTGTTTAATGCCTTTCGTTCTTGTCTGACTTGTCAACACATCGGGCTAAAGGTATTGTTTCACTTTTATCTACCCGCTCTCTCATTTGCTCTTCTAAACCCGACCTCATCCAACAATGTCTGCAAGTTCCTCCCGCACTCTCACAATATCCTCGGAGGGTCTCTCCCTCAGTTCTCTCTCCTCTCCCTTAATGTATAACCCCCTCGCTATTATTTCCTTGGATTTATCTTTTCAGTATGCCCTGCACTGCTAATACGAACTGCCATTTACCCACCAGCTTCATGACGAAGAACTTTCGCGCATCATTATTGAATTTTTCACCAACACCAAAATTGACATTCATCAAACTTAATTCCCTATGCATCACTTCCGTTACTCACAGTCCCCATATCATCTCAAACATGTGACCACCCCATCCTTCACCACACCCACAACAACTCTGGTTCTGACTCCCGCTATCACACTGACGACAGCTTTAACACACATAAAAACCATCAAGCAACGACTCATTTTCATATCCATTTCATAATTGCCGTCTTGTATCACAAAATCATACGAAGAAATCAATAACTACCTTGATCACTTCAACACTCTCTCTGTTCAGCATTTCAGAAACATGGCTTATGACACCAAGTTCACCATCCCACTTTAATGGCTACACGTACGTTCCAGGAGAACTCAGGCAGAGGAAGGGGGAGTTTGCTTACATAAAAAAATCACCCTCTCACAAAATCATCGAACAAAACCAGAATTTGACTCACTTGTCATCTGAACTCACCATCAACACTAAACAATAGACCCAAACACATAACTGTCGGAGTTATTTACAGGACTGCATGAACACACAATTACAAAATTTTAACAATAGCTTCGAGCAGCTTCTCACTGAACTAAATAAAAACTACCGTGATGTCTTATATTGTCGGTGACTTGAATGTCAAATCTTCTCAATTATTCCACTCATCCAATTAATGGACTTTATTAACAATCACTTGCAAACTCTATATCCCTAAAATAACAGACCTACAAGAATACGCATAACACAGCCACGATCATTGATAACATTATCAACAACTCCACTGACACAGACTCCACACAGGGATATATTTGTCAGACACTACAGATCACTTCCAATATTCCTCATTAAATCACTTAAGGATAGCAAGCCACCAAAAAACAACAATCCTAAAACGTGACTATAGAGATAACAACATCGCACATTCAACCGTAGACTCAACACTGAATCATGGGGAAAACATATATCACAGAAAATGACCCTACCATAGCGTACAGCACAACTTCATTACAACTTATCGCAACATTTACAACGAATCATTCCCCTTTACAAAGAAGACCCTAAAAAATCGGAACCATAAGCAGCCCTGGCTGACAACAGCAATTTCCAAGTCAATCAAACACAAGCACGGCCTTTATAAACATACCTGAAGAAAAACCCACCAGCAACCAAACAACAATACAAGCAATACAAAAACAAAGAACTCACATTATTGTTATTGCCAAGAAAAAAACATAACACGAACCAAATTCAGAAGCTCACAAAATGATTCACCAAAACCTGGACATCCTCAACAAACATTATAGGTTAGGAAGGTATCACCTTAAACAAATCCTTACCTTTTCACTCATAATAATAGCAGAGATAACGGGACCCGCTTGACATAGCCAGCGCATTCAACGATCACTTCACCAACCTGGGCAAAAACTTAGCTAACAAATACCACCTTCAATAAACCCATTTTAACAAACACCTTCAAAAAACCACATTCACCTCAATGTTCCTGAATCCATTACTGTTGATGAAAGGCACAACTGCGCCACTTGTTTAAAACCTGGTTAAAAAGTGAGGGTACGACAAGATAGATCCTGGGAGTGCTAACACATTCATATGATAACATCATTTCTTCTCTGATGAAAAATGTAAACAATCACTTCTCAAACCGGAACCTTCCCAGATAACCCCTTCAAATCAGACAAAGTCATTCCTATTTAAAAAAAAGTTAAAAGATACCACATAACATTTTCAAATTATAGACCTATTTCTGTTCTGCCATCTTTTTCAAAACTACTTGAAAAAAGGCATGTACACACGTCTGTCACATCTTCAACAAGAACAACATTTTGTCGATGAACAATACGGTTTTAGGCCAAACGCTCGACTTAATGGCACTCCTTGAAACGAAACAACCAAACTCAATCTTGCACTAAAAAAAAACTCCAACACCATGGGGGTATTCCGGATATCTCAAGGCTTCGACACAATGACCACAACATTCGTCTTCACAGCTTTTTATCATTACGGTGGCCGTGGAGTAGCCTTGGAGTGGGTCAGGAGTTACCTAACTAACCGCTCACAATCAGTATACGTACACTCCACCGCATCCTCCATCAAACCTATACAGTTGGCGTCCCCAAGGCTCAATCCTTGGACCTCTACTTTCATCATTTACATGAATGACATCACCAACATCTCGAACACACTAAAACTATCTTTTGCAGATGACACAACTATTCCTTTCCCAACCCCAACATTAATGAACTTTTAACAACATGACTATTGAACTCGCTAAAAATCACTGACTGGTTTAGGGCTAAACAAAACTTTCGCTTCAATGTTGGTTAAAAAACTAACTTACAGCTTTTCTCTACACACAACACTAATCACAACCAACACATATTAACAATAAGAAACCAGACAATCTCCCAGGTAAACTCAACCAAATTATTGGCATCACAATCGAAGACAAGCTTAACATGGAATGAAACACATCAACTCTGTCACGACCCAAAGCGTATCACGCAATTGGTACAATCTACAGAGTGAAACACAACCTTCCAGACTACACTTTAAAATCACTATACAACACACTAGGTTCTCCATACTTAGCTACTGTTAAACATCTCTGGGCCTCCAACTATCATTCACGCTCACCAAACTAAATATCACACAGAAATGGGCCTCGAGCTTCACAAACACCCCCCTCCAGAACTCACACTTTGCCATTTATTTCACTCACTGAAACACTTAAATTAGACACTCACCAAACTTCAAACAGCGCTCTTCACGTTTGACTATCACAACAAATCATTTACCCGAACTTCAGCAATACTTTACCACAAAAAGAACAAATCCACAGCTATAACCCAGACAAGCCGATAAACTTCATCTCCCCTCCCAAAATCTTCCTCTGAAAGCACTTTATTCAGTATCACGGCGCAAAATTGGAATTGATCTTCCAGAATTACATCACAACCAAAATAACAAACAAAAATACTTTTAAAGCTCAATTAAAAACTTGTCATCAAAGCCAGTACCAATTCTTTTCAAATCTCTCCCCAGTCGTATTTCTCTCACCTTTTCTTAATCCCATTTCATCTCTATTCCTTACCATTTTCTTCACTATACCTCTTCATATCTCGGCTCCCTATTAGGAAATATTATTAACAATACCGCAGCAAGAATTGTGAGAGTCTCTCCTCTTGTCAAATTCCGTATCCGTTATTCCCGTTAAGTGTTTGTTAGCTTAGAGATATTTTGTTTTAGTTTGTGTGTCCTGTTTTTGTTTATGTATATTACCTTGTTAATATTCTATTGATACACTTGTCACAGCTGTTTGACCCCGTGCAAATTGTCTCTTATTTAGAGCGATTTTAAGCAATGGCGACCACAATTGATATACTGTTATAAGTAGTGGATATAAACGACCTATTACCTCCGCAAAATCAGAAATATCAAATTGCGGGTATTCTGGCCTGTAGGCCTATAGGGGTCTGATTTGGAGTTGTAGTGCCACTTTATTTCTTAAATCCCATCTACTAATGGCAGCAGCCGAGATGCTTTTCACCACGTAGCGCCAAAATGTCCCTGTTTGTCATGAGGTTGGGTGGAGCCCAGATGGATCCCGCGGATGTCTCGAGCACCCACACCAATGCAGCCAAAGGGGCGACGACCCCCCTGCCCCAGGGCATGATGCAATTCCAACACGGCGACGCCCGAGACCACCGGCCACTCGCACGACGACAGTTGCCGGCAAATCGAAGCACGCTCCGGGCAACCAGAAGACGAAATCGGAGAGACATCTCCATACATCTGCGCCCCGGCCGCGCCCACGCCAGGACATGTCCCGCACTCGCATAAGAAGCGGCGCAGGCACATCCAGTCTATCTGCACTATACCTCCACGTCCAGGCCCCGACCACACAACAGGACACTCTCCACACAGGCTATAAAGAACTTAAGATGGTGAATTGGAGGACACCAGGTGCCACAAAGTGGTTGCGTTCACTGCAGCAGGCATTCCAAGCTGTCCCCTGCGCGACGGAAAGTCCCCCGCCGTCGGCAACACAAGACCCCAGACACCCGAAGTCCCTGACCTCCCCGAGCTGGCCACCATCTGCCCGCAGACAGGTTGCTGATAGTCTTCCTCATTGACAGTTAATACATTAGCCCTCCGGCATCAAGATGCAGGCCGACCCCGTCTGCAGCATTCCCAAGCGATGCCAGCAGATCCGTGCACCACCACATCAGACCAGCCGCCAGAGCCAGATCATCCACGCAGTCAAGGCCCGCGAGACGCTGACCCACGTGACGTCCGGAACGCCCGGGCCCGACGGTGAGTCCCCCGTCGTCCACGATGTCAAGACTCCGTAGGAGGACCAAACAAACACGACCACAAAGAGACAGGGAGCAAGAGTATCTCCATGGAGGATTCCAGCAGTTGTCAGGAACTCCCCGTGGGCCCACCCACGGTCCGACAAAGCCATAGGGCCATCAACTGATGGCAACCGCCTCGACAGTCTCAGCCGGGACACCGCAGTTGGCGAGAACATGCAGCACCAAATCCATGCCAACACTGCCAAAAGCCCTGGAAAACATCCACAAACACAATTGACGCCCTTCTCCTGGAAATCCCAAACTCCCATTTTTGATCCCCCTGAGGCAAGCATTCCCGAGAATGGGATCACGTGAGGAGAGACCCTGTCGGCAGCATGGAGCGCAGAGCCAGTGGTGACAGTGTAAACTCCTCTGCAGTTTTGGAGCGTTGCCGGAGGCCGTCCTTCTCTGGCAGAGGAATGATGAATGATGACGAAAGGCAGCTGGCTGCCCCCATGCAGGTGTCACTACAAAATTCCAAGAGTTGACCATGGAATAGGGACTCCTCAGACCACTGCAGGAATGCCGCGGGACAGGAGTCCCGGTGTTCCCCAGCCTCTTCAGGCAGACCTGAAGCTCCCCCATAGCGTAAGGTCCAGTCAGGATGGGAAGGGTCTGCCATCTTGTGATTGAAGAAAAAAAGGTTCACCAAGGTTAGTGTATTTCTGAACCGGCTTGCCAAGTAGATAACTAAA
Source organism: Ophioderma brevispina (assembly GCA_023653785.1). Taxonomy (NCBI): domain Eukaryota; kingdom Metazoa; phylum Echinodermata; class Ophiuroidea; order Amphilepidida; family Ophiodermatidae; genus Ophioderma; species Ophioderma brevispina. The sequence goes on from JAMKCH010026371.1 coordinate 30,407, forward strand.
GTGCTTGATGAAACCATGTGTCAAGGCGCCCTCAGTTGTTTCACCCCTGAACGTACAGGTGGGCAGCCATACTAATCAGGCCAGCTCCCTCAAGGCCTCACAGGCAGCAGCATGCATGTTTTGAAGATGTAGGGCGTCAAGTGCCCCAGCCCTGGACCCAACATGCTCCCAGCCACACACTGCCAAGCATCATCAAGTGCAGCCCCCAGCAGACCAAGGCCCTGCCCGGGCTCTGGTGACCAGTACGGTGCCCTTGGCTGCAGCCTCAGTCTATCTACGGCCCTGCCGACCATCGTCATTTGAGGCGGCAAAGGCCGCAGACAGTCCTCCTCCCTCTTCCAGGCGGATCTCCAAATGCCACCCCCCTGTGCCGAAGTGAGGACACTATATACTGCGCTGGAGCCCTTGTCCTCAAGCTAATCAACAGAGTGCGAACCCCTGCCATGTACCGCCACAGCACCACTGCTCACAAAGCCTTGCCATCCCCCACCACCTCCTCCAGTCCACTGCCTCTCCGTCCACTGTTAAATACCATAGGAGCACAGTGTATTTAATAGATTTTGATGAAAAATCATAGTTTGCCGCGTTTGAAGTTCATCAGATTTTCACAGAATGTAGTGGAGGCAAGGTTGCTCCAACTTGGTCGTCAGGAGTGTGTCGCCGTGATATTTTTTTGTTTTATTTCTCATTTTGTCACTTTCAAAAGCTGGTGGTATCATTTTGTAATCTGGGTATATTTTACTGTCGTATTACAGGGCAAGCAATAACCATAAGCCCTATCGGGTTTCCAATGCTGGTCCTAGCATATCATATATCACCAGATTCATTTTAGCAGTCTACAATTATGTATTGTGATATATTATACTGTATTACATATTTCGTCACGTACGATATGTTATCTGAATAAATTTGAACTTGAACTTGAACTTGAACTTGAACTATCTATATAATCACTAGACTTCGTAAGGAGAACTGCGTCACACTTGCCATAATGCATCCTGTTGCCAAACGCTTGGCAGGATTGCCGCGAAAATCGGTCAGAATAATCACTGATAGAAGGACCATGTGGGGTGTTCACAGATTTTGGGTTCAGAGGTCATGTGAAGCCGATTAAAGGGGCATTCTTTGAAAATCTATAAATTCCTCTTGTGCCACAAATCAATGCTATAATCACTAGATTAGTAGAAGAACCGCTGACCAAGGCCCATATAGGGTGTGATAGATTTGGGTCAAAGGTCGCCATGGTTCCAATTAAAGGGCTTCTTTAAAAAAATCTATAAATTGCCTCTTGTGCCTCAAATCATTCCTATAATACCGACATGCTCAGAAGAAACATTGATCCAACGCCCATATGGGGTGCTATAGATTGGGTTAAAGGTAATGTGACGATTAAAGGGGCATTCTTGGAAATTAACATTCCTTCTTGTGCCCCCCCCCCCATCAATGTATAATCAATAGATTTGGTTGGAATTGTGCACAATAGAAATGTTGTGCCACCAGAGTGGTGTGCCCATACTAATAACTGTGAGCTACAGCACCATTGGTGCTTGTTCCCTTTCTCCTATGCCCTATTCCTTCACTTCCTCCTGGCATTAGGGTTACAGTCTGGCCTGTAAAAAAATGTACCATTATGGGGGTGCGATTCATGGATCCTAGATCAAATCTAAAAAAAGATGGTTAGAACAATAGATTCATACCAACTGAACTTACATAGCCAACTTTAGGTTAATGGCATTCTGGTTCAGAATCAGTAAACATTTGTTTGAAATTAAAAAAAAAAAAAAAAATGCTTTACTACATGTAAATTATATCATACCGGTGGTCGGTCAGTCAGTCGTCGACTGCGTCTATTTTCCCGTAGGACTGAGGGTTGAACGTTACCAACCTTGGTGGGTGGGTGACCTTGACCTTCCAAAGACGAGTTTGTATTGGTAGTGGATCAAAGGGTCATAACATACATACATACTTACCATGGGCAGTTATATAATAGCGACATTTCATTATAGATCCACGGGCCTTCAAGGGCTGAAACCACACAACATAAGAAAAACAGAGCATAAAAACACAAAACATTTAAAAGTAATGAATGAGCGACAAGCTGGTGGAAAAGATGTGATTAAGGATTTTTTAAAAGTATACAGCGAGTTATGGGATGGAGCGAATGGTGATGGGTTAATTAGTTCCATAGATGGTGCAGCTAGTGAGAAAGCCTTGTTGGCTGCTGACCAAAAGTCCAAAGTAATTCGATGAGTATTTGGGCTGAGCAAGGCGTGTGGTATCAAGTGCAGAACGGAAGCCAAGACGAGATTGAAGTATATGGTGATAAGCACAAGAGTAAGTAGTCGGTGCGAGTCAATTCAGGCATGTACACATTAAAGCAGAATTTATTTTAAACATAGATTCAAAATGGAGTGAGCATGATCTTTTCGCGGCCATCAAAAAAACTTTGGGTGCCCAATTTTGAAACTTTGGCAGTCTGTTGATAGAAGAGACGTTAGATCCAAGTAAAAGGGCCATTACAAAGCCCAATCTTGATAATATGAGGAGAACGAATAATGTTTGCTGCTGGGTCATGATCCATTAAAGCGACGTTATTCTAGTGATGTTCGAAGATTCATGGGTCATTCGAGGTCAAATGGGGTAAAGGAGGTGTATATGGGACATGGAACTGGTGGGGTTGATTGTTAATGCCGGGTTGTTCAACACAGGTGATCGCATACCCAGGTGGATCGTGAAACCCGGGGACCGCTCAGTAGTTTACGATTATACACTATATAAAAAAAAACCATATATCCTAAAAATGTGCGCCAAGCTCATCCCATGATGGAAAACAATCTTCAAGTTTTGGAGCTGCAGCAAATGCAATGTAAGTGAAGTACAAAGATTGTACCAAACTCCCAATGTCCAAATTTGATAAAATTTGTTTGTGGTGCACACAGAACTGACCATGCACATTGGTGTTTGTTAATTTGTGCATATTAGTTGAGGTGGGCTATAGAGGGCCCTCATCGTAAATTCAGAGCACTTCGAACACAGGCTAAAATGATGACTTTCTTGATGCTTATCCCATTTTCGACGAAACAAAAAAAATCAAAAAAGTGCAAAAACCAGGGGCCAAACGAACAATACAAACATGGCCGCCAAACTTGATAAGTTTTTAGTTTATCGGTGACACCTTCATTTTGTGTAATACACATGTTTTGGCCTGCAAGTAATCATTATATGCAAAATTCTATCTCACCAGGCATAAAATTGGACTGAGAGGGGCGGAGGGCGCTTTCCCAAAAAAGTACATAACGTATGAAAAGTTTTTAAATTTTAAATGGGGGGCATTCATCGAATTGTTGATGCATCATTTTATGAAGATTAGAGCTGGTAACACTTACCATTTTCCCATGGCATTAATTTAAAATTTGAAAAAACTTCCCATTGCAATGTACAGGGGTCAACGAACCTTCTTACGTGTGGGTTTCACTGGAGGGAACGTTTATGAAATTGCAAACACCATGCAAAGTCAAATTTTCAGCATGTGTTCATAATAAAACTCTCTTAAACTTTTGAATGTTAAAAATCCACCATATTCACTTGGAATGGCATCTTATGGAAAGTTGCCCTCAGAGTCAAGTTTAAGCAAACACACTTGCCTTTTTCACGATAACGAAAGGCTTTTATGGTGGGATGAAAGTGCATAGCATGATTCCTAAATAACCAAACAGGGCTATTGCACCAAAATTAAGCCAAATTGAACAAAAAATGAGTTATGGTCAATAAATCAAATTTTTGCCAAATTTGGCGGCCATTTTGGATTTTTTCGATGGGCCACCCTGGTTTTCGCACCTTTTTCATTTTTTTCTTCAAAAGTGGGATCAGGGTTATTAAAGTCGTTCAAATGATCTTGTTCGAAGTGATCTGAACACACTTGACCTTTATAGCCCACCTCTAATATTAACTAAACAGTCAGAACGGCAACAAACCAACAGCAATTGACTGACTTCGTTGCCGAATTCTGAAAAAGAAAACAAAGCTTTTTTAACAAAGTCAAGATCTCTCAGAAAAGTGTTAATTATAATACAAGATCAAATTTTCGCAAGTTACATTAGGAACACATGTGCATTTATTCCCTTGTTAAAAAAAAAACCCTCAAAACCAGAATGACATGATTTCTGAAAAAATATTGTTGTAACCTTGGGTTGGGAATATTCGCACTTAATAATACACCACCAAGAGTAATAACAGTACACACTTTTTGTAGGTGTTTGACATTTAATATCGAGCAGTGAACATCTTTGCTTCATCATCACTGGGCTACCCGTATCTCTAACAATACAATAATAAACAATAATTGTCCCAGTCCAGGCAATGCTAGACTTATATGTTCCTAAAAATGTGAATAATTAGTGTAATTACACATAATAGTGGATAACATGGCTGACCTCCACCACCACAACTTGTTGCTGTTAAGTAGGTAAGGCCTTAGCTGGCTTACATATAAATGGGGCGTGTGTACATAAACAATTCACATACTATGTAATAATTAGTGTAAGGCCTTGCCTGGCTTACATATAACTTGGGGCGTGTGTACACCCAAAACACTCCACAACCATTGCTAATCAGGATTAGGCCTTGGCCCAGTTTTACAATGATCCAACATAGTATGGGTAGCAATTAGGTACGCACATGTAAAGGAATATTGGGCCTAATCATAAATAGCATGTGGCACCAGAGGAGAGCACATATAAGTAGTGTACACATTGTTTATGTGTAAGTAGACCATGTGCATGCACCTACACAACCAGACAACAAATTTAATGTGGGGGGATCCACAACACTGCCCCCTTCCTGTTTTAAACAATGTCCCCATTGTTTTCTGGGTTGCAAGTCATGCATGCAAGGGTATAAACAGATGGAAAAACCAAAACATTTTGCCATGATATTTAAAGGGAATATAACATGGATTGATGAATGGTTTTGACCCGTCTCAGTCATTTTGTACACTTTCACACCTACATTTCAATCCATTTTGGTTGTGTGACAACTAATATTTTGAAAACCACCAAGCCAAGAGAAGAAAACACTTTCTTTATACATTTAAATTTTCCAATACTTCCAGTAAAATCTTGGATGATATGGATAGGGCCTAATAACCGTGCAAGATAAAATTAAATGTAATCAAAAGGATAAACAATTTTAATTCCAAAATGAATAGATATCCTTTTGATTAAATCTCAGAAATATTTTCAATGATAATTACAGTGACAATTTTGCAACACTTATGGTAAAAATTAATGTTAAAAAAAAAAAAAATCTAAAAGTTCAAGAGAATTTGTTAATGTAGAGCTTTTGGGGGAAAATGGCAGTAGCCACTGTTAAGCACAATATACCATCCTTAAATTTGGTTCGAAAACACTCTTTTATCTCAATTGTTCCAAACAATACATAGACTGTAAATAATAGCAGACCAGAGTCAACAATCACCAAACTAATCAGTTGAAGATCCGCGCAATGATATTGACTCACCCAAGTAAGCCAGCTTACCGTCTTTGCACTAAAATTAATTACAAATAAGAGTCAATGAAAAAATTGTGGAAGACATAAACCAATATTAACTAACTTTCAGCTGCAAGAACTGCATTTACAACTCATTTTTGTTCCATAAC